>LPNX011204237.1:0-34203 GCA_001517045.1 Pseudotsuga menziesii
TACTTTATATTATTTGTAAGTGTTGTAAATAACTAATTAATGTGACATTGCATAATTCACATGTATATTAGATGATGATAAATAATGTATGATTCTTTTTTAAATTTAGACATAATATCATATCAAAAATTTATATTGATTAATAATGGACACTATTAAGACTACAAAAATATAATAACCACACATAAAACAACTAAAAATGACTAAATTAGTGACCAATAAATGAGATTAATGACCAAAATTCACATATAAAATGACCACAAATTGAGATATACATGACCAAACAATGAAATATAAGTGACCAAAAAAACGACCAAAATTTACATATCAATGACCAAAAAACAGTTTTGGTGGCTAATTTACGGTATTTTATTACGTGACCAAATCTGGTCATATTCTAGTTTGTCATGTGGTCATTAATTTGGTCATTGATTCAAATATATGACCAAATTAATGACCAAATATATGACCAAATAAATGACTAACTATCAAGCTATAAATGACCAAAATAAAAATGACCAATTTTGGTCGCGTAATAAAAGACCGCAAATTAGCCACCAACGATCGCCAAACCAAAAGTGGTCATTGATATGCGGATTTTGGTCATTTTTTTGGTCACTAATTTCACATTTTCCACTAGTGTTCAATCCTAATAATTGCTCAGTCAACTAACTTATCTATGAAAACCAATCTTAATTATCAATCTAGTAAATCAAAGGATTCTTGATTCCTATAGTACACATTCTACAATTACTGATCTAACAATGAATTAGCTAGAATTCCTTTTACAAGAAGTTAAATCGCAAATTACCAAATCAAGACAATCACAAACCATTGATAAAACAACCAATTCACAAAAATAATTAGCTATCTAATTCAGTGAACTCTAAGAAAGATAAATGACAAAAAGACGCAGGAGTTGAGCGTGATTGTAACACATATACTTAATTAGCACACTTTTCATAAAGAAAAAAGATATTCTACACAGTCGAGTGTTCACACCACATTATTGCAGCAAACCAAAAGAAAGTATATCAATGCAATTATATAATAAATATTGTCGCAACCATCTACTAATGCATTTAGCTGAAATTCCACACCAAGACAAAATAAGTAAAACTACAACATCTGCTAATACCAACAACTTTGTAAAAAGGTGGGACCTGACCTTCAAAAAGAGCTGTTGGTAAAGGATTAATGAAATATACAACATGAAGATATTGAGAATTGTTGCTCCTTTATTAAAATGAGAAAAGTACAGTTACAATATCCTCTTACTACAATCCTTCTACAATATTGCCAACCCCCTCGCTCTAGTTTCCTGGTCATACTTATACAGGGATGAAGTAGTTCAGATCCACTAATATCAGGAAGCCATGAATATCTATGATATTCAGGCTGCCAAATAAAACAAAAATAGTTACAACTATTATTATATTACATGGAATTAGTTCATAATCATGAATGAACTTTTAATCTGAACTATTCAAAAGCCAAACGTATTCTAGGTGATGAACAAAGACTCTTGGGCAATTTCAGCTAGCTACATGGCAGGACATTTGAGGTTATCTCATCAACGACTTCAACTGGATTGTGAAAAGGAAAATGATGCCAATAATTATTTACCTCCCAAGTCTAGAGAGTTGCTGCACCTGGAGATTCTAAACTTTACTTATGAAACCAATTACATGTCAATGCAATTCAAAGATAAATATCATAACCATAATCAATATGAAGCATTGGTGAAAGAGATAAATACTGAACTATACCTTTCAAATCCATGCTTGATCTTTGGGAAAGGTAATGACTTGGTTATAAATCAGAAGGAAAATTAGGGAAAAGGGGATAAATAAGATTAGGCAAAAAGGGAATTTCTAGCACCCAGCAGGTTCTTAGTGTTCTTTCCTTATGCACATCCTTGGGACATCCCTTCATGATTTATCTGAATCTTTGGTATAACTATCACAATGTTGGTCACAATTTCCAATGCTTTGTAATGTACATGAGAAATTCTTATGTGTCATAGATCACATGGGCTTATGGTATGAGTCATTAATGTTTAATATACATGCCCTTTTAATTTGTAGAGTCCTCCTTCTTCAACTCCAATCACTACCGCATCATCTATAGTTTTTCCTTTTGTCTATATGAGGTCTTCGCTATCTACAAAATCAAATCTGAAACCTTTCTTATCTAAGGATGAGATAGAAAGGAGAGTCTTCTTTAATCCTCGGACATACATGACATCCTTCATCTTCATGGACTTTCGAGAGTCCAACTTATAGGAGGCTTCTCCCATTTCTTTGATGGGATATTGATAATCATCTACAAGAATTACCTTTTGTGGGGACTGATTTTGTATAAGACATGAGAGTGATTCCTTGTAACATGCCATGTGTTTGGAGGCACCACTATCTACTAGCCAACTGTTGTTCCCTGGTGAGACTGAATTTGTGAGTGTAGAGGTGAAGACATATTCTTTGCATGAAAATTCATTCTCCTTAGTTCTTTCATTGTCTTCAGCAACATTGGCCTAGAATATTGTGTTCGTGTTCTTGACTTGTTCTTCCTTCATGGGACAATTTATAGCAACGTGTCCCATCTTGTGACAAGTGAAACATTCATAATTTGAGAATTCTTTCTTGGAATTCTTAAACCCTTGAAATTTTCTAGAAGGATGGTCATAACTCTTCCTATTGTTCTTGCCTTTGGTATGGACTTCCAAAGCTTGATCCTCATTTTCATTTAGCTTCTCTTCTATGGTTTTTATTATTTCTTCTTCTTGAACATATTCCTCAAATAAAGAATCCTTGATCTCTTAGAATACCATTCAAGGTGGTCATTACAATTTCTACTTCGTCAACCATATCACCAAGAACTTCAAACTGCTCCTTGATTTGAGATACTCGTGTGAAGTATGATTGCATGGTTTCTGAATTTTGAGCCTTCAAAATTTTGAGGTCATTCCTGAAGGTCATCTTTCTATTAATATTTGTTCCATTAAATATGTTGGATAAAGCATCAAACGTTTCTTTTGGTGTACTCCCTAAAGATACTTGAGGAATCAAGTTATCTTTGATGGAGTCGTGTATGATCCTCTTAGCCTTGATCATACCCTTCTTTTATTTGGCATGAGCTTCATCTCCTTCTCATTCTACAAATTTATCCTTTAAAAATCATTCTAGATCATTTTCTTCTAGGATGAGCATGATCTAATACTTCCATGTTGTTAACAACCGAAATGGCACTTCACTGTCCGAGTATCGATGTCCAATATGTCGGGACACAAAAGGACAAATAGGATTGAAGTAGCCAAAACACTATATATGTGCATGACTGTTGATACATAATCTCCTCACCAACTTCATTTATTTTTATTTTGTGATTAGGGTTGCACACGTGAGTATTTGCATTGCAACCCACATGTCACACGTGAGTGTTTATATTGCAACATGTGTGTACATTGAACACACCAGTTTACTTTGAGAAAGTGGCGTGTCACACGTGAATTTCTTATGTTAATACTCGTATGTACCTTAAATTAATGATAAAAAATATAAATCATGACTAGTCAAGATTAGGTGAGTCCCTAATCATAACTATCTCAACTGTCTCAACCATCTTAACCATCGAAACCTCTCTATTTCCCCATATATAAATAGAATTCTTGGGATGGGGCTAATCAATCATTCCTAGAAGAGAAAATTTATGCTGGTGGTATGTCCTTGGTTTGTAGAGGAGTCCTTGTTTAAGAAGTTGGGTTGTAATCTCACCATTCTCTGTTTATAATAAAGAAAGTTCTTCAAATCTTTGTATTGTTGCATTCTTGTATATGATGGATTATGAATTGTTTTAATTATTTATTATCAAAATACATTGTATTAACCACTTATATATATGCAAAATATTGCTGGAAGAATTTGTTCTTTGTAGGCGAATTAGAGAATCCCTGGAATATTTGGAAGAGACTGAAAGCAGGAGAAGACAAAACTTGGATCAATCGTCATAAACCATGTTTTCCAATTCTTCTTCCTATTCCTATTTCAATTTCTACATAAGATGATTGTGTGCAAGTGTATTAGTAAGTTGGTAACCCCAGAGACCCTAGGTTTCAAGGGTACATTGTCCTAAACAACAGAAATGGTGACTTCGCTGGGAAGTCCAGCCTACTATAAATTAGTTCTTTAGATTCCCTTACCAGTATTTTCTTTTGTTTGATTCTAGGTGTGATTTTTCTTATTTTTCCTTTTGTTTATGGTTTGACATTTTCAAGATCCTTTTGCTAGTTTTGGCCCAAAATCCTTGTGCGATGAAGTAATTCCAGCGCAGACATCGCACAAGGAGTTTGACCTTGTACATGTGGGTTGCAGTCTAGATAGTCGCGTGTCATACGTGAGTTGTCTGTATAGTTAGTCACGAGTTTCCTGTAGAATTATTTGTTTTTAGTAGGGTTTTCTTGTCCTTGTCTTATGGATTTTTGATTTCTTAAGAGGGTTCTACTTATGACATGACTATGTCAGTCTGATGTTTGTACGTCATATATTTCATTTGATTTCTTCAAGTCCTTGAGCCTTTGTGTTTTATTTTATTTCATTGGTGAGTATTGGTGGTCCTCCTGCTTGGTTTGTAAGTTTGGGTGCTTGTTTTCTAGGTCAGTGATAAAGTCCTTGAATGCTTTATGCTCTGTACTGCTGCTCATAGTTTGAGTTTGTCACTCTCCTTTTTGTGGATCTAGCGAGCTAGTAAGTTTGATAGTTCCTCGAAGTCAAACTTTTATCTCGGCTTCTTCTTTTTGGTTGAAGTAGGTTACGTTGGGATCCTTTTGCCTCATTTCACTACTATATGCTTAGATTAGTCAATTTTTCTCAAGTTTTGCATTTGGTTGCATTGTAATTTTTGAAGTTTTTTTAAAAGAAAAGACAAAAAAAAAAATTTACTTTTGCATTAAGCTGCATTTAGTATTTCTTTTCACGATTTTTCAAGGAAAAATTCAAAAATTCTTAAAAAGTATTGTAGTTTCTCATACTTAGTTTTAAATTCATTAGCTTTAATTTACAAAAAGAAAAGAAAACGTTGTCTTAGTAGTTGCAATTTGCTTTGAAAATTTACTTTTATACATCATTTTTGCTTTCTTTTACTGATACCATAACACCATACAAGTTTCACACCACTGCCTCTCACTAAAAACAACCTATTAAAAAGAGAAACATAAATAAAAATTATTAGTAAGTTTCTCTTTTCTAGGTTCATACACGGACTATATTAGGCTAGATGTAGTTGGTCAATCAATAGGTAAATCCTCCTCTATATTTAGTGTTTCTAGGAATCTCCTCTCACACAAGAGTTAAGCACGAGGCCGCATGAGGACCTGTACTGAGGAGCTAACCCTTTGGTTCCTTGTTTGAGCATAGACCAAGATTTTTATGCATCTGAGGACTTCTTTCAATACCAAGTCTTGGGCCCCGTGTGGTGTCGGTGTTGATTGGGTTTTCAACATTGCTACCCTAACCATGTGTATGATTCAGGATTGCGACTGTCCCCCGAGACTCTCAGTGTATTTGTGGTAGCATTTCGTCTCTTTGACATTAGTGTTCATACACACATATATTGGAAGGCTATTTCTGGTCTACCTTGGATGGGCTTGGAAGGTAACCCTAATAGAAGGTGTGGGAAGGCGGTTGGGTGATTCCTCTACTTATGCCTAAGAACATCTATAGGGATGCCAAGTAAAATTCTATCATCTTTGTTTTGGAATGAATATCTTATACCTTTTTGTATGTTTTTGTTTTAGGAATTTTTTACTAAGTGTTGTGTGGTTTGTCTATGCTTAGTCGGCCTTTAGGTGTGCGAAGATTCAATTTGTAGCTGTGGAGGATCAACTGCTCAGAAGGTCAAGAAGATTGCAAGACCTTCCTCTAGTTATCCCAGTGGAGCCTCCACTACCCCCTCAAAGGCGAATATTAGGTATTGATGGTTCATTTGAACAGGTAGGAGATAGAGAAGTTCTAGGTGAACTAGAAATTAGGATTAATCAGGTTGATACAAATACAATAGAGATTGAATACTTTCAGGCTGATGAGTTTGCAAGGAAATTTAACTCGCCTCTTACTGAATTAAATGATCATGTGATCGTCCAAGTTATTCCTTTTACTTCACCTATGATTGGTGTTCCTGTGAGTAGATTCATGGCTATATCTGGGGAGCGTATTTCTATCCCCACTTTAGCCATTTTGGGTGAAGGAGTGCCATCTCCCCTAGTTGGTGCTTCGAGAACAAATAAACATTCTACACCTGTATCACCAAGTAGTCGGGTGGTTCAACCACCAGATTCCTTGAATGTAGTAGGCTCTTCTACTGGGGTGGTCACTATGATTCACAATGCACCTTTTTCTTCCCCCTCTTTCATGCATACTACATAGAGTGGTCCTATTGGATCCTCTTCATTTTTCCATGGTTTCGTATCGAATGGGGGGCATATTCTCCCATCCACTCCTTATGTTGGTCCTACACCTACATATGTGGGGATGCAGTTTGGAAACACAAATTCATATGGTTAAGGTTTCTAGACACTAGTTTCAGCCGCATTCACAAGCTCTTGCTTTGTGTTGTTTAGCGGAGGGATACTTGCTCCTATATTTCATACTCCAGTTTCATCTGGAGTAGCTCAAACCACTTACACTACACTGCACACGAGTAATCCACTAGCTAATGGGGGGAATCCATTTAAAACTAGTCCAACTACTTCATAATCGGTGGCTAGGGGAAACCCCACCTTTACATTTGAGAACCATGAGGCAGGCCCCTCTACCTCCAGACACCATCTTTTCAACCTATGATTCAGCCTAAATTTCCTTTCCTAGAAAATTTAAACTTGTGATATTTTTCTAAGTTAATAAATGACCTGGTGAGGCATAGTGCCACTTAGCCGCTTGTTCCTAGCAAACTACCCTAGGAAATTCCCAAGTTTGAGGGAAAATATGGCGAAGATCCAAGTTCCCATATCACCACTTTTCACTTCTCATGCTCTTCAAACTCACTAAATGAAAACACTGCTGAGTTGAGGCTTTTCCAAAGAACATTGACTAGTGTGGCAGTAAAGTGGTATATTGAATTTCCCTCTACTGTGTTTGACATTTTTTTGGACTTAGCGAATGTGTTCCTTAACCACTTCCAACTCCCTGTCTGGTATGATGCTGGCATATATTTATCATCTACCTTTTGGAAATATAAAGCCATGCATATCTCAGATCATATCCAAGAGTGGTGAAGACAGAAGAGGCTCATTAAAGCCACCATTCCCCCCGAGTTCTTGCTAGAGCAGTTCCTAAAATATGTGTTTACTTATATATATAAGGATGTATCCACTTCGAGGGTCACCACTAAACAAGAGGCCGTCCTCAAGGCCCAACAGATGGATTTGATAAATGCTCAGTCTAGGATATTATATGAAATCATACCTGAGGCACCGCAGTCTACCCATAGTATCGAGAAGCCCAAGCCTGGACCCCATGCTGATGGTGTGTTCAGTCCAGTTAATTATCACACTATAGTGTCACTGATCAAGCTCATAAGCTACTTAAAAATCAACAACCAGTTGTCTTGAAGGATCCATTTCCCCAAGGACAGAATGGATTTTTAGTTTCTAATGTAGCCAGGAGCATTTCTAGTGCTCCCCATGACCAAAGTTATATCAACATGGCACAATCTAGTTCCTTGCTCTAGATGAGAAATAAGAATTATGAAATAGAGGCTCCTAAGAGGGGTAACTTTGTTCGTGAAACCTCTAACCCTCTCATGATCGAGAAACCTGCCGAACCAATGCCTAATATACCAAAAGGTGTCTTTAAAAAAGCATTTCACAATCCAAACTTTAGGGATGCTTCTAGTTACTCTGTGGTGGAATATTTGGGCCAAACTCCTTGTGCAATGCCCACATTGGAATTTCTTCATAGTTTTCCTACTCAGCGAGATGCCCTTTTAGCATCTTTAGGAAGTATGGATTCCTCGAGTCTGATGGAAAAATTTAATCTTGCAAATATCAATATGCACCTACCGTATCATGTGTCTTTATCAATAGATGCCATTCATGGTGGTAAAACCATTGGAAATACAATTGTTGATGAAGGTTCTTGCAAATGTGTGATGTCTCCTTCTTTCTTGAAGGATTTAGGCTCCCTAGAGCTAGTTCCATCGAGCACCTTACTTAGTACTTTTGACAAACGGTCTTTTCTTCCTCATGGTATCCTACCAAGTTTTCAGATTAAGTTGGCAAGGAAAGAAGTGGGTGTTGAAGTGGAGTTTTTTGATGCTCCACTAGACTATAGCCTGCTTTTGTGGAGAAGATGGACTTACGCTATGTGTGTGATTTCCTCGGCCATTCTTCATGTGGTAGTGTTTCCACACGAATGGAAGTTGGTTACTATTGACCAACCCAGTTTCACTCAAAAGAGCCATTTGGAAACTAATGAGTCGATTGTACCATTGGTTGATCAGGTCAAACTAGTTAATGAGAGCTTGGTGTTTGGTATGTATTCATCGTTAATGGGCACATTTTATATCCCAACCCATATAAATGATCTTGGTTCTACCATTGTACGAAATTATATCGCTACGATTATCTATAGAATGGATCCTTGGGTCCTTTCTTCCTGTTACGAACCTCATGTGCCCTTGTCTATAGTGGAAGTGGCTTACCAAGCTATTATTAACACCATTGTCCATCCTATTGTGACTCCTTCTACAGTCATAGAGGAGTCAGACGAAGCTTATCTGGCTACTTGGGTAGAGAACTCTTTATATTCTGATGACTTCTTAGACATTGTTTTTCCTTCAGACGAAACCATATTGGAAGCTATGAGTGGGAAAGATAATATATGTGAAGATATTTACCATAGAACCTACTTCCTTCCATAGCTGAGTAGAATTGAAAACCACGAGTTCCATGTGAGACTAGCATAAGATCTTGATCTGTCGATTAATCCCTTTCCAAGGGAGGGAATTTTTGCTCATGCGAATATGGAAAAAAATTCTATTACTATCCCTATCAACATCTTTGCAAACCTTGACATCATCGAAAATGTACATATCGGTGCAAACTGATATCCGTAGGAGATTGCTATATATACTGCCTTATTTAAGGAGTTTCACAACGTGTTTTCTTGGTCATATGAGGAGATGCTTGGAATTAATACATCGCTTGTCGAACATGAAATCTAAACCTACCCTAGTGCCAAAAAAGTTTGACAAAAACTTAGACCTATTAATCCGCAAAAAGCAGCAGCTATTAAGGTTGATGTGGGAGAATTACTGAAAGTTGGTTTCATCTACCTAATTGCTTTGACATAATTGGTATCCAATCATGTTCTCGTTGATAAGAAGTAAGGGACAATACATGTATGTACATATTTTCATGATTTAAACAAAGCATGTCCCAAGGACAATTGCACCACACCCTTTATAAATAAAATAATTGATGATTATGCGGGGAGTGAAGTTTTTTCATTTATGGATGGTTTTTCCAGATACGATCAAATTCAAATGAAGCCAGAAGAACAACATAAAATAGATTTTATTTGTTGATGGGATACCTTCACGTATAGAAAAATTCCCTTTGGATTGAAAAATGCAGGGGCTGCCTTTCAATGAGAAAAGAATGTTTCCTTCCATAACATTAAGACCATTGTCAAGTCATACCTAGATGATCTGTCTTCTCATTCTCATAAGAGGATCGGTCATCCAAATCACCTTCGCTTCTTTTTCAAACAATGCAAGCATTAAAAAATATGATTCAATCCCCACAAGTGTGTTCTCTGCATTGAGTCGAGGAAGATACTTAGGACCATTGTATTAAACAAAGGTATTAAGGTGGATCCTTTGAAAGTAGAGGCCATTGTAAATTTTCCTCCTCCTTGTTCTATCAGAAAACTTCAGAGCCTACAAGGAAAATATAACTTCCTTCGACGTTTTATTGTTAAATATGCCAATATCACTAAGGGTTTGAGGTTCTTGTTGAAGCATGACACTCCATTTGTATGGGATGAAACCACACAACTTGCTTTCGAGGCATTGAAGAAATCTTTGCTATCGGTTCCTTTGTTACGTCCAATAGATTACTCTCATGAATTTATATTGTATCTGGTTGTGTCGAAGTTGACCATTGGGATATTATTGGTTCAGGAAGATGACAAGATCCAAGAGCATGTTTTCTATTATCTCAGTCATGCATTATCTGGTCCTGAACTTCGATACTACCATGTCAAGAAGTTAGCTTTAGAATCTATTTAAGCTGTGCATAGGTTACGCCACTACATCCTACTAAGGACCACTATAGTAGTGGCATATGTTTATCCCTTTCAGTGTCTTTTTATTTGACACATAATCAGGGGAAAATTCAATAAATGGATAGTCATTCTCCAAGAATTTGACTTGGATTTTCAATCTTCCAAATCTAAAAAGTCCTTAGCTTTTACAATTATTATTTCATAATTTCCTATGAAAGAGAATGTAGTGGTTGACAAAGACTCATTCCCAGATGAGTATATCTTTTTTATCACCACCTATGATCCTTGGTATGGATATATATTTATCTATCTCAAGACTTTGAAGTGTCCTATGTCCTTCTCGAGGGAAGAGCGATGTAAACTGTGCATACATGCGAAAATTTACCTTATCATCAAGAATACTTTATACCGTAGAGGGGTAGACTCTATTTTGCGTTGGTGCCTCACCCACGAGGAGGTCAAGTGTGTACTAAATGATGCCCATAGTGGAGTGTGTGGGGTTCATTTATTTGTCTTAGAAATGGGCCAGAATATCTTACGTGTCGGTTATTTCTGGCCCCTCATATTTAAGGATTTTGTGGAGGATGTGAAGCATTGTCATCCTTGTCAGCTTTAAACTAGGAAAATGTGGTCACATCCTGCTTTGTTGTTTCTAGCCATCATAGTGGGCCCTTTCACTAAGTGGGGGGTGGATTACATGACGTGTAACCTAGTTTCGACTGGGGGGCACAAATATATCATTGTTGATGTTGATTATTTTATTAAATGGGGAGAGGAAATGCCTACCTTTAACGCTAATGAGGAAACTACAACTTTCTTTGTTTTCAACAATATCATTACTTGCTTCGGTATTCTAAAGGAGATTTTCACTGAACATGGAAGTCACTTTCAGAATAGCATGATGAGTGAATTGATTGTTATGCTAGGGTTCAAGCAATACCACTCATATTCCTTCTACCTGCAAGTGAATGGTCAAGTAGAGGTAGTCAATAAGACCTTAAAGACAATCCTCAAGCATACCATCAATGCAACACGATCATATTGGCAAATTATGCTATATCCTGCACTTTGGGCATACTCGACTAATGTCAAGACTGCCACAGGTTTCTCACTTTCAAAATCATTCATGGGGTGGAAGTAGTCACTCCAGTTGAATGTGAAATTCCATCGCTTAAAATTTACATTCATGTACTCCCTGACATGACTGAATTACAAGAATGTTCGCTACATTTGGAAAATATAGATGAATGACAAAGAGAAGCATTAACAAAAAATGAAGCTCATAAGAATAGGGTTAAAAACCAATATGATAAATCGGTCAAGCCTAAATTTTTCTTTGAAAGGAAGCTTGTCTTTCTCTGGGATTAGGACAAAGAACCCCTAGGGGCATGAAAGTTCAAGTCCATGTGGTTAGGACCCTACATTGTGTTGAAGGTTTTGAAGAAAGGGGCATATCGGTTAACTGATTTTGGTGGAAATAAGATACCTAAGCCTAGAAATGGGATCTACATGAAGAAGTACTATGCCTAGGATTAGTGCTTTTTCCTGTATTTTTATTATATGTACTTTTTATGTACAATAGTTACCGATTTAGTGTTTCTTATATCATCTCGTGATTGTTATAGATTTCAGTTGAGTGGTTCATAGGTTTTGTGGATGGCGCTAGTCATCATTCTTGCAACATCGCTTCAGCTGCATGGGTTATCTATTCCCCCTCCGGATAGCTAGTTGCCTCTGGAGGCGCTTGCGTAAGCCCTAATACCAATAATGTGGTTGAGTACAAGGATGTTATTTATTTGTTATGTGATTCCTTATCACATGGAATCACCTAGTTGGAAGTCAGACTTGACTCTTAACTAGTGGTTTCCCAACTCAACAGAGCTTATCAGGTACGAAATCCTACCTCCTTGTTATGTCATTTTTTGTAGGTTAGATTACTTGAAAGAAATTTTGATTATATTTCATTTAATCACATTTCACGAAATGAAAATACATTAACTAACGCATATGTGAACTACATTCTATATTGGAATGTAACACATATTTTGTAAAACACACACAATGGATACATTTGGAACACATGTAAATAATCATGATATATATATATATATATATAAATCTTTCCATAGATAGGTCAATTTTTTTATCCTAAGATCCAATCACAACTGTATAACTATACAAAAATTTGGATCACAATCCATAAAAATGCCTATAAGTATAGGCCTTATCATCAACATCATTAGTTGCAGCAGCCTCTTTGGCCTCCCTATAAAATCAAATGACCCTAGCTACCCTCCTCATGAGGTGTATCTAGATGGCTAGAGTCCCAACTACAAATCACTGCATGACAATAGTAATCTGCTCAATCCGTATAGTAGAAATTCCTTGGGTTATGCTAGAAAAATTTCCCTCGAGAACTCTAAGTATACCTTGATCCCCACACTGTACGGGTTGAACAAACATCCTGGGGTTCCCATCTGGGCGTACAGGTTGAATATTAGCATGTCAAAATCATTTAAAGTGGATTAGAACCCTTATACATATGTATATAATTTTATGATAAAAATTCATAAAATTTTAAAAACATAAAAGAAAAATACCTAGCTCTCCCCATACTCCCCCTCATGAGAGGACAAGATCATTGTCTCCTCAGAAATCTAGTCAAGAGTAAGGAAACTGCTCGAGTGTTGGTAACTACTGCTCTCACCACATGTAGAACTCATCATCATATACACTTTGGACAGATACCCTGCCTCCTTTATGGAGGAATACCTATCCCCACCTGGTCAATCTAGGATGACGAGGAGAAAATGATGGTAGCGGCATTGCAGGGATAATAGCATGAACTCTCTCAAACAACAATGCCTCCAATATTCTAGAATACCCAAAATTCTTACGGTGTCCTCTCTTATAGTGAGAGAGTTTCTTCCTCATGATCAGGATCATTCTCGAGCACCAATAAAAAATAGTACCCTGTATACACTCCAAAACAACTCTTATTTGAGTCCAAGTGGCGAGATGTATTGGAGAAGATCCTTCAACCCACACTATGGTACTTACCGCTACCTCTAGTGGGAATCTAGTAATATGAACAATTGGGATGTATTATCCATTCTTTTGAATACTTGGTGTGCATTAGGTGTTGACGTAATCTTGGACACTCATAGGGTGACCACCCCTACCAGTAGCCTCAAGGTTAATAGGCATACCCCTGCGATACAAACCTCTAATGAAATACATATCTTCCTCATTTATCTCCAAGATCTCACCTTGAAGATAAAAATCTATGAGGTTATGATCCCAAGAGCAAATCAAATGCTCAAGCAATTGGAAATTGGCCCTCATTTGATATGTGCACAAGAACTTTAGTAGACCACCTTGTCGTAATGCATGAAAATTCGAGGCATCGCGGAGAGAATCTCGGTCCATATCCTCATGCTCTCGTTCCCTCCAGTCTAAAACCACGTTGAGCCCACCCAATTGACCACCATTGATCATTAGAAACCATCCACTTCTTTCAATTTTGGCCATAACTTAAAATTTTCTATGTCACGCAATACACATGAGTTTCCTTGGGGTAGGTTGCATGTATAACACATGTACACAACTATATTAGTTGCATACCCACATGTACTGTGCAACCTTCCTAGGGCAGGCCCAAAACATAAAAATTTTGCATCAAAATGAAAATTAGAACAGTTGGAATGAAGGAGAGGGGAGAAATAACCAACCGTACACTTGTGAATTTTAAAATCGTCCACCGGTTTGTTCTCACGGAGAAATCCATGTCAGAGGTAAAATATTGCTAAATTGGGTAAAAATATGAAATGTTATGTTTTGATTCTATTTTTGAACTATATATAGAAAAATTTCAAAATTTTGAACCTATAGTCTATAGTTTAAAAATTATTTTCTATGAATGAACTAATACCATCTCTTTTTGCTCAATGCAACAGGTTCAAAGTCTTTGAAAAGTCATTATCCGATCATATATGGTAGGATTTGGGACTTTGACATGTACTTTTGCATCTATACCTTATCCATTTTTAACCGTAGGATTACCTCTTTAACCACGAACTATGGTGTTTAACCATTTTTACCTCGCCTACATCATTGTTCTTCCATGGATAGGGCCCCCTTTCCATGACTAACCTAGTTTAGAGCACTTTTTTTGTCTTTTCATACTCATGCCGCATTTGTCAAAGGTTTGTGCAAGCCTTCCTAGCTATTTGTCACAACAAATTGAGCCTCATTTTGGTCTCCTTTTACAAGCTATCCCTTTTTATAAGGCTCCCAGCCCTTATGGATTTTCTTTAAGCTCAAGTCTGACTCTACAAAATAGAATTAACTACTGAGTAAACTTGTCTGTTCAAGCTTGTTAAGAATATGTGAACGGGCATCCACATTTGTGGTAGTTTATTGCTTTTTTCGAACTATGTGGAATAATACGAAAAAGGATCACTCTCTTTTCTTCAGAATTGATAAGAGAATTATTAGGTATAGGTTTCTCACTTTTTCACACATGAGATACTAAAGTTACAAAAAGAAAACCACCAATATGAGCTCAGTTTTCTCTCTTTTGTGCTCTAGACCTAAACATGAAAAAGATTTCGATCATACTTTATGTCTTTGTCATGCTTGCAAAAATCAAGAAAAAAACATCAATTTTACTATTGTAAGCCCCATTGCTCATAATCAAATGGATCTTTCCGAGTGATCTTTCCTTCCTTCACACTCGTAAAACTCAATCTCTATGCCGCTTTTGAAGGAGCATTGGGTAGGTGGTAATTTAACCTTTTTTGAACTTTCCTAACTAAGTACAAAAAAGGTGAGACTTACTTCTTTGGAAGCTAAGAGAGTTCTTATGTGGATTTTTTTATACTTTTCCGGCCTCATGAGACTAAATTGTACAAAAAGACACCCGCCTAGAGTATTCTTTGGATTTTTCAGATTCTCAAAATATGAAAACACCAACAAGCATGTACTAGTTCAGGCTCGTAAAATCTATGAATTAGTAACATTATCAAGCATTATTCTCTCTCCTATTCAAGCTTGTAAAAAATGAAGAGAAACCTAAGTTGACTTTCCTAGACTTCTTAAAATTCAACAGAAAAGATAAGGAAGAAGTACTCTCTTTGGGTTATAAATAGTGGAAACATGTCCTCCTTGAACATAGCACTCTCTGAAGCTTCTGATACTCATGTTTCAATTTACACTTTCAGCTCAGCTAGTTTCTTACACCACTTGTATTTTATACATGGGTAATCTGATCATGTCTCCTACATGACAAATAAGTCTAGTTGTCTTATCTACATGTTAAAAGCTTCCTTGGGTCATCTCTTTGTTGTGCTCACTGTTCAAGGATCTATCCCTTCATCTGACTACTATCCTTATTCCATCATTATCCTATCTGAGTATTACTTCTATTTCCCTTCCCGTATTCAATTCCTAGTCACTATTTTGATTGGTTTGGGGACAAATCTCCCTTAAAGGGAGTGGCAATGTAACAAATATAAAATACAATATTAATTAAATTAGTTAATTATTTTACGAAAGGGTACATAACCTTTCATTCTACATGCTCAAGCCTATAAAGGTGAGTTTCATTTGTAATTATTATTCATCATCTAATAGATTATTCTTATTTATCGTTCAACATGAAATTTGGATTTGACTATTAACCGACCAATGAGATACGGTTTCTCCATAGCACTTCGTGAAGATCAAGACCTATATTTTTGACGATGGTACTTTAGGATTCATTATCATTATTGGTGAACTCCTTTGCTTTAGTTTCCACTCTCACCTATTTTCTGACATTATGTTGAATTCCTCCCCTTTTCAACTTAAACACATCTATTCACATGGCACAGATTGTACTCGTTCCTTTGGATTTCGATGAAGACCTTCGTTTCACCTTTATAACCTAAGTTGCACAAGATTGTGTTATGTTCAACCACACATTTTCCATATTTTGAAGACTCGTCATTGTATATTGTGGCTTTGATCCACCTTTGTAATATATGTGCTCTTGTACATGTATTGCATGATGTAATCAAATATTATAAAGGAGCTAGTGTTCCATTATATTGAACATGACATCCTCATATATGTTTTTGTATATGAAATTGATATGTATTTGTTTCAGGTACTTCCTCTGCTACCTTAGACACTTGCGTTCTCCAAGATTAAAATATTGTAATGTATTTCATCCATCAATTCCCTCTGACCTCACACATTAAGGGACATGTACGATCAAACAAAACGGCACTTCTCTGTCTACGTACTGACATCCAATATGTCGGGACACAAAATGACAAATAGGATTGAAGTAGCCAAAACACTATATATGTGCATGACTATTGATACGTACTCTCCTCACCACCTTCATATATTTTTATTTGGTGACTAGGGTTGCACACACGAGTACTTGCGTTGCAACTTGCGTGTCACACGTGAGTGTGTGCATTGCAACCCGCGTGTACATTGAACACATGAGTTTCCTTCGAGCAAGGAGCATGCCACATGTGGATTTCCTATATTAGTACTCATGTGTACCTTAAATTAATTATAAAAAATATAAATCATGATTAATCGAGATCATTTGAGTCCCTGATCATAACTATCTCAACTCTCTTAACCATCTTAACCATCGAAACCTCTCTATTTCCCCAGGTATAAATAGAAGGCTTGAGATGGGGCTAATCAATCATTCTTAGAATATCAAATTTATGCTGGTGGTATACCTTCAGGCATCTTAGAGTAGCAGAGCTCAGTGTCCTTGGTTTGGAGAGGATTCCTTGTTTCAGAACTGGGTTGTAATCTTACCTTTCTCTGTTTATTAATAAAGAAAGTTCTTCTTCCAATCTTTGTATTGTTGCATTATTGTTATGTTGGATTATGAATTGTTTTAATTATTTATTATGAACATGCATCTTATTAACCATTGATATATATACAAGATATTGCTCGAAGAATTTGTTCTTTGCAGGTGAATTAGAGAAGCCCTCGAATCTTTGGAAGAGGAAAAAAGTAGGAGAAGACAAATCTTGGATCAACTGTCAGAAACCAAGTTTTCCAAGTCTCCTTCCTATTCCTATTTCAATTTCTACATAATCTGATTGTCTGCAAGTGTCTTAGTAAGTTGGTAACCCCAGAGACCCTAGGTTACAAGGGTGCATTGTCGTGAACAACACACGTTGTGAAGTTTTCAAGACCCTCAAGCTTCTCATCTAGATTGGTGCTTTTTGTCATGTTTTAATAGAATGAAAACTTCAAGTGGAATTAGAATAAGTAATACTTACTTGATGAATATTGCTTTTGGCGGACCTTCTTTGGGATGACCTACGGCTTGATGGAGAAACCTTAATTTTTTAGTTGATGGAAAAGATGTGCCTTCCAAAAGAGAGGTAGACTGTATCTTTATATTTCTAAGATTGATTATGGAGTCTCAAGAAAAATGAAGCCCTAGTTCTTCCTAGCAGTAGTGTCTCATCCAAAATTGAAACTTTTCATAATTCAGTTCTATTTTCATATAAATATGCACCCTCCTTGGCCAAGTTGAGTGAGCCCTCTTTTCTGGATGATATGTTGAGGGATTTGTTGAGAATAAAAAACCCTAGATGTGTAGTGTCTCCGTTTAGGGTTGATCTAATACCATGTTAAGTTTTCTTAATTGCTTAGATGATATTCTAAAACAATTTACAATAATAGGATCACTGAAAGAACAACAAGCACAGTAACACAAAGAACATGTATTTTCCTTGGGGAAACCACAAGGCAAAAAATCGTGCAACACTTCCTCACTATAGAACTGAACGAGACAGTGTAAAACCCCAAGACATATTCTCCTCTTTCTTTCTCGTGCACTTGTCTTTTTCTCCCTTGTAAACTTTCTTGAGTGAAGTGTGTACAGATTAAGGGAGCGCCTCCCTATTTATATTTGACTCCTTAATTGACCTTAAAACCTAGCAGGGTCAACTTGTCTAACTAAAAAGGCCAGCTTGTCTAGTAAGACACCAAAATAATATTTGTTATAATGACACATGGGTACTATTCACCCGACTTACATCCGTAGGTTTACATTGATTCTTTCAATGACTCTTACATGACCAATCACATCACATACACCTCCTCGGGGAGGAATACTATCAGTACAACTAGAATATCTTGTGAAGTTACAATACTTTAACAAGAGATTCGTTTAGGGATTCATTATGTGTATTTCTTTCAGTGTTATATCATGAAGCTAATATTTCCATCTTAGTTTGATGAAAACAAAGGGTGAGATTTATCATAACATATTAATGGACAAAGATTTGGCGGTGATTGAGAAACACAAGAATGGAGTAATGATGGAATATTATGCAACAAAAAATTTGAAATGATCTAGAAAATGACCAACACAATTGTTGATTGATGCGACGAACTATCAAATCCAAGATATCTTTCTCTCAAGAAACAACACCATGATTGTTCATTAGAATGCTGGTCCAACCACCTTCCCTTCGTGCAAAATCTAAACCTTAGTGCAAATCACATATCAAGAAGGTGAATAATTATGTATTGGTTACTCAAACTTGAAACAACCATAAACCGAACAAAATGATAAATAAAAAATATAAGTTATTTATTTATGCAATTTTAACTTGTAAATGACAACATATTGATACTATATATACATTTAAACACCACAAATGTCTCAAAGAGTGGTAAGTGGACAATTTTGAGTAAGCATCTACTCATAAGTATAAGACCAAAACTTAATTTCTTAAATCTCACTACATCACATCAAATGTCTTAAAGAAAACCGAACAAGTAGATCTATTCAATATCATACTAGAGAAGTTAGTTGTGGGTGTAAAGTGCATAGAGTATAATGAACTCTCCGTTAAACAATATAACATCTTAATTCGTTCTATTAAGAACAATTGAAAACTAAATAAATCTTATATTATGTCATTTCAATTATATTAGTCCAAGATTATAATTAATATCACAACTCATTTGATTTTATGAGAATTATAAAACTTAAATTTTTTATTTTTTTTTAATGATAAATTTTGGATGTGTTCAATTTTAATATTTATGATCATGTTTGATTCTTCAAAACATTAACTAATGGAGTTTTTAAAAAATTAGATATAATTAACAATTAAGTTTAATTTAATATAAATAAAAAAATTTAACATAATTTTATTAATATAAACTAAAATAAAATTTAGAGCACCGCGAGGTGCTTACCAGCCTAGCGCGGGGATATCCTGTCACGTTAGTCACATTATGTTAATGGACATAAATAAATAAAAATATTAAAAAATAAAATATTAACAATATAAATTACATATGACTTAAATAAACGAGCATAGATCCAAATACTAGCTCTATCAAGCGCCAAGAGGGATCAAAATTTTTGAGGTGCAAAACTCTTCTTAGGTATTGCACTCAACGATCAGCTTTGGTGTGTGCGATTCAGACTAAAAGAGACATATTTTATTTAAGGTTGACATATAATATTTTATTATTAATATTTAATACTATTTATGGCCGAGATAATATTTTTTATTTTGTTAGGAAAGAACATTACAATCTCCCCTAGACATGATTTTAAAACCATGTGCAAGGCCCTCCTAAAACCATGGGTTGTTTACGAGGCCTTACACATGGTCTTAAAACCATTTGTAATGACCTCCTAACCAATGTACAATAAAACCATTAGTTATTTAGGAGGCCTTGCACATGGTTTTATAACCATTTGCAATGCCCTCCTAAACCATCTACAATAAAACCATGGGTTGTTTAGGAGGCCTTGCACATGGTTTTAAAACCATGTGCATGACCATAAATTTTTTTAGGATAATTCAATTTTTTTATTTTTTAATATTTAGTTAAGTAGGAACATCACAACATCTCCCCCATATTATGTTGTTTTTGTGGGTGACATTTATTTTGGAGGATAATTAAAAAAAATAAAATTTCTTTTATTTATTATTTATAGCCGACATAATGTTACATAATGTTCTGTAACGTTACAAGATCTCCCCCATACTGGGTTGTAGAGCACCTCTCAACGCAATAAAAAAATAAAAAGGTAAACTAGCATATATCTATTTTTATCCTAGATCTATCAAGTACCTCTAGCGATCCAAAGGTTAAAAATGTACACCTCAAGAAATTGGATACCACTAAGTGTTAGATAGATCTAGATTTAATATAGATCTTTACTAATTATTTTTACAATATAAAATATCATTTAGTTTAAAATAATAACTCAAAAAATGAAAATCCTATAAAAAAAAGTTCTACATAACTTTATTAATATAAATTAAATTTTTTTATTATTTTTTTAATATAAATATTATTTAGTTTAAAATAATAACAACTCAGGGAATGAAATCCGTAAAACTTTTTACTAAAAATAAATTTTATTTATTTTGACGATGGAAATAGAGGGAAGGGTGGAAATCAAGAGAAACCGGTATCAATCCACGAAGGCCAGACCTCCTAGATCCGGTTGAAGTAGTTTAGATAAACAAAAAGAGAAACTTTTTATTTTTATTAAATTAAATTGTATTTAGGTCTAAGAATAAAATTTGTCTTAAAATGTTTTTAAAAATTTCAAAAATTACAAAAGAAATAATAAATCTATATTTATGTTAAAAAAATTCAAAGTAAAAAAGTTTTTTTTAACATGTAAAGTGACTTTTTGATATTATATTCACCACATTAAAGGTAAAGATATCCACTTGAGAATGGATCTTGATATTGTATCTCCGCAGTTAAAAAATTGGATGTTTTGGAGGCCAATGCAAACCATCACCTTTTATCATCATGTGGGGTATAATATAAAAATTTAAAATTTAAAATATCAATAAAATATTATTTAATTATTTAAAAGAGTTAATCATAAATTTAAAACATAAAAAGAAATATTGATTAATTAATTATATAAAATTAAGAAAGTTATTCTGAAATGAAAAATAACCATCTCTCACATAACTATGGAGGAGATCGTGTTAGGTTAATCACCTCTCGCATAATTAAAAATATTAAAAAATGAAAATGAAAAATATAAATTACATATTGAGTTAAATAAAATACAAACAAAATTAAAATGGTTTAAAATGGTGAGAAAATGTACACCTCAAAATATTGGATCCCCTTCTTTGATCCCGATTTAAAATGGACCTATACTATATTTAATAACAGTAAAAAAGTTGACATTGTAATATTTAAGAACTCACGCGCATCAAAATGGTTAAAAAATGTACACCTCAAAATATTGGATTCCCCCCTATCATCCGGATTTAAAATGGACCTATACTATATTTAATAACAGTAAAGGAGTTGACATTATAATATTTAAGAACCCAAGGAACATAAATATTCAAGAGAGGCCAAAGTGGAAATAACAACCACCTTATGTTTAATGGCAATGTATTACTTAGGACTTTTTCTTAAGAACTCTTATAGTATTAATAATAATAATAATAATAATAATAATAATAATATATTTCTAAGGTCATTTGCAAGGAAAACAGCAATTGGTGTATGAGACCCCTTGTTTGTGGGACAAAGAATCCCTCTACCCAAAGATTTAGATGAGATCTAGAGTTTAGATTCATGAAAAAGTTTTTTGTTAGAATTTTTTATAAATAGAGAGATGAGTGATTCATTTTTTGCAAAAATACATAGACAGAGTTATTTGGGCGAAGCCATATGAGACCTTGGGTTCATATTTCTGATAACATGTCTACCAAGATCCTGCTCTCAAGAAACGGATCCATGATAGAGCAACAGAATGCCATTTTAACCGCCTCCCAATGGCCATTCTGCATGAGATTTTGGCTCGGCTGTCCATCTTCGGGCTCTTGATAGCTCGGAGAACGTGCGCCACTTGGCATTGCATGTTTCATTATGCAAGGACTTTCAAAACACCTGTACAACCAAAGAAGCGAAGAGTTGTGCATTGTTCTTGGCAGGCCTCCTGCAAATCCTCATAGCTTTTGCTTCTTCAACATCAACTCAAAAAAGTGGTACATTTCTAAGGCGGAGTGCCACTATCGGGAATGGATTCCACATGGAGCTGCGGAGGGTGTTCTGCTTTTTGTTAGCAGAGAAGGGAGACTAGCTGTTGTTAATCCATTAACAACCCAAACCCTAATACTGTCGGACATCTGGTGTTAGCTCTGAAAATAAAAATATGGGCTGCCCCGTTTATGCAGCTATCTATCAACATAGTTGTTGACCCAGCCGATCAAAATGCATTTAAAGTGGTGGTGTGGGGAGAGCTGAGAACAGGGGAAATACACGTTCTTGTGTACAATTCCTCTACAGATACTTGGACTTCAAGACTTTTTTCTGATGAGGTCGAAAAGGGAATCTTTAGGTCAAGCACCTTTTCCGCTGTAGATGGCAACACTATCTATGTGTTGTCACTGTTTCGCTATCATTCTTTATTGGCTAGTTACAACCTAGACACAGGTTTGTTCTTTGAACAACGAAAAACATGTCCACCCCACTGGTGGTTTGATAATAAGCTTATAGATCGGGTGGAGATTGTTGGGATCATAGCTTACAAGAGCCGAATACATCTGTTAACTCTCATCTTCGACCATGATAATAGAGGGAATCCCTTTGCTTTAGTTGGTGTATGGAAATCAAATCCCGATGGAACTTTGTGGGATCTTTTGACTACAGAAGGTTTACCATTTCCATCAATGGAGGTTGTGGCGGCTTACGACGGAAAGAGCATCTTGACATTCATTCAGACTACGGGGGGAGCAGTCTTGATGCTTAATTTGGAAAACATACAGTGGAAGACAACCTTTTCAAACCCAACTACTTCTGTTACTATGGTTATTCCATCTTTGCTTTTCATATGAAATTCAAGTTTTTCACAGCCTTGGGTTGATTGTTATTATTATGTAATTCCTAGTCAGTTAGAACTCCATTGAAATAGAGTTCAGTTTGAAATAGCATTAGATTGATTATTATTATGATGTAATGCCTCGTCTCAGGTAGAACTCCATTGAAATAGAATTCTTTTTTAAATAGAATTGATTTTTGTGATTATGGTTGATGTAGTTACTATGTAATACCTTTCAACTTAGCGTTCAACGTTCATTTGGTTATAAAATTAATTTTTGTGTTTATGGTTCAAGTACTTACTATGTAATACCATTGAACTCAGGCTTCATTTCGTTATAAAAATAATTTTTATCTAGAATAAAATTTTGAGTCTCGATACGGTTTGTTCATGAGATGTTATATTAATTATATGTTTCTTTTAAGCGAATATTATTTGTTGTAATATTGAGTTTTAAAAAAAATATATTTATTAAGATGAGAATACATGTAATCACTTTGATTTTTTATTGTCATTTTCTGGTAATTATTGTGGATATTAAGGAGGTAATTATGAATGGTTGGTCTTGAAATAAGTTAAATTAGTGCATTGTGTTTTAGTACTTACAAAAATTGTTAAAACTTTTTCTTATAAGTATCTTGAATTTGAGCTTAAAAGATGGCTGGAAATATCAATAAACAAATAGATGGTTAAATAATAATATAAAAAAGGTTTACCAAATAAGAAGAAGTTTGATTAGTGCTTCAAAATACCTTCTACCATTTTCCAAATGATAAGTACTAAACACAGACTGCTTCTTTGTTAATCAGTCATATATTAATATGGTCATATCTCATACCTTACTGCACACAAAGATAAGAATTATGAATTTAGACTTCCCACATAAAGATAAACAGACTGCCAAAACATCAGCCCCACTTTCAATCGATAAGGAAAGGTGTTTTCAAAAAGAAATTCCACAATCCTAAAGCGTGGGTGGTTTCCAACTACTCGGTGGTGGATGATGTTACTGTGTAATACCTTCGGAGGAATTAATTTTATTCTGTTATAGCGTGGGTTTACACCTCAATTGTTACATTTAATTAAAATTAACAAATTAACAAGATTCAATCTTAAAGGTATTGGAACTTATTGTTTAACCAACCTTTTTATGGTTCAATAAGATTTTAACATCCAGTTCATGGCATAGGATTACACCCAACTGGCCTGGCATATCTTCTGATTATTCTCAATGGAGATGCCATCCCTTATATGGCATCCATACGAAACTTAAAAATGCAGTCAATCTTAATTAAGACACCCCAACTTATATGTCTTTCATGTATATATTATGGTTATGAGTCGTTTCCATCAAGGAAGACGCCCAGCACTCAGTCTTTGAGTTTTTGAAATAATTCAGTCAAACAACGTATTTTACACAAGCATGAAAGATCAAACTCATTCAAAACTTTTTTACATAGTCTTGGCAGTTAATAAGTCATCCAAATCATTCTCCCACAGTTATGGGAGATTAAAATTGTCCCCAAATAGTTTTTGTACAGGCAGAGTAAATAAAATTTATCCAAATAATTTTTACATAATTATGGGAGATTAGACTTGTCCTCAAACTGTTTTCACATAACCATGGTAGATAGAATTCATCCAAATCATTTTTACACAATTATGGGAGATTAAACTTGTCCCCAAACTATAATTACACAAGCAGAGAAGATAAAATTAATCCAAATCGTTATCAAAAACTATAATTTTGTTATAAAATCGTTAAATCCAAATTAATTTTTATTTTGAATTGAAATTTTCAATCTGAATAAGCTTTGTTGATAATACGTTATATTAATTATATGTTTCTCTTAAACTAATATTATTAATTATAAAATAAAATTATAAATTAATATAGTTAATTTAATTTTATAAGGAGGTCTCTCACGAATGGTTGGTCTTAAAATAAATGCATTGTGTTTATTACTTTTTACTTGGAAAATGGGTGAAACTTCCTTTTATGGGTATCTTGAGTTTGAGCCTAAAAGATGTTTGGAAATATTGATAAATAAATAGATTGTTAAAATAATAATACAAAAAATGTTTACTAAATAAGAAGAAGTTTGATGAGTTGTTGAAAATACCTATAAAAATTTTCAACCATTTTCCAAGTAATAAGTACTAAACACATATTGCTCCCTCTTCTCATGAGTCATATATTAACATGGTTTGATACCATACCTTACTGCATACGAGAACTAAAAATTATGAATTTGAGGCTCCACAGAAATATAAAGAGACTACTGAAACATCAACCCCACTTTCAATCGATAAATCAACTGATACTATGTTGAAGATACCGAAAGATGTTTTCAAAAAGACAATCAATAATCCTAACACGAGGGTCACTTCCAACTACTCGGTGTTTGAGGACGTGGTCCAAACTCCTTATATGATGTCACCCATAGAAGTGCTACAAAGTTGTCCTTTGCAATGAGATGCACTTTTAGAAGCCATCGCTGGTATGGAATATGTGAGCCTCATGGATAAATTTAATCATTCTCATGTCAAACCTTGCCTACCTTACCATGTGGCCTTTTCGATTGATGTAGACCATGGAGAAAAAACCATTGGAAAAATAGTGATAGATGAAAGTGCATACACATGCGTAATGTCTATTTCATGTTTGAAAGCTCTGAGATGCCCTGAGTTAGTTCCGTCTAACAATTTGTTTCCTGCTTTTGATGGAATATCTTTTTGCCCGCATGGTATCATTCCATTCTCTGAAATAAAATTGGTAGGAAAACAGTCTTGGTAGAACGATGAAGTTGTATATTCCCATCTCGATTATAAATTACTCTTGTAGAGGAGTTGGAACTATGCCGTGTGCATTATTCCATCATCCATTTTTTGAGACCTCATGATCCAGCATGAAGGAAAGTTGGTAACCGTTAACCACATGTCATATACTTGGAAGGGTCATATGGAGACTTCAGAATCTAAGATACATTTCGTTGATCAATCCAGCCAGCAAATGAGTGTCTAGGAGTTGAGATGTACATGTCTTTGATGAGAAATTTTGATTTGCGCGCTCTTATAAAATACCTAGGCATGACTAGTGTAGGGAAGAAAATTTGTACATTTTTAGTTAGAAATGACCCATGGGTTCTCCCTTCGCAAGAAGAGCCTAATGTTCCCTTTGCAACAACAGAAGTATCCTACCAAGCTATATTTGATGCTACTATTGATTTCATTTCGACTCCTTACATCTTATAGGAGTGAGATGAATACTACTTTCCCGCTTGGGAGGAGAACTCAACATATTTGTATGATTGCTTAGATATGGTTTTACATATGATGAAGCCATTCTAGAGGCTATGATAGGACAAGAGAAACATTGTGAAGACTTACATCACAAGTGTTATTTTCTACTCGATGTAAGCAAGATTGAAAACTCTGAGTTCCATGTGACACTAATTGAAGGTATTGATTAGCCTGTGAACCCTTTTCCTAAGGAGGGAGTGTTTGTCGAGGGGAATATGAAAAACATTTACACCACTATACCGATCAATATTTCCCTCAAACGTGATGTCACGAAGAATGTTCATATTGGAGCAAATTATTCACCTAAATAAATTTCCACTTACACTTCCTTATTTAAGGAGTTACACGATGTTTTTGCGTGGTCTTACGAGGATATGCTAGGCATAGACCCATCCATTGTAGAGGTCAAGATTATAAATTACCCTAATGATAAACTTATTTAGCAAAATATTCGACCTATGAACCCACGTAAGGTGACGACTATTAAGGATAAAGTGGAAAAACTGTTGAAGTACAGTTCCATATACCCTATCTCTCTCATAGAATGAATATCCATCCTCATTTTAGTCGATAAGAAACAAGGGACTATATGTGTTAGTACTGAATTTGTGGATTTGAACAAGGCATGTACTCCTAAGGACAACTACCCCATACGAGTCATAGATCAGATTATCGATGTGTGTGCGAGTAGCAAATTTTTTTCATTTATGGATGGATTCTAGAGATATAACTAGATTCAGATTAAACTCGAGGACCATCCAAGCATAAAACCACCTTTGTCTTCTCCTCAGGTATGTTCATGTACAAGAATATGTCATTTGAATTCAAGAATGTCGGGGGAGTGTTTCAATGAGCAATGGATTTTTCTTTTAATGATATCAAGGACATTGCCGAGCCCTATCTAGATGATCTTTGGACTCATTCTTGAAAGAGGAATGATCATCTAGATCACCTAGTTTTAAGTTTTGGAAGATGCAGGAACTACAAGATTCACTTAGATCCCCATAGTTGTATCTTCTGTGTCAAATCAAGACGACTTATAGTCTTTATACTCTCAAAAAACCATATAGGTTTGATCCATCAAAAGTAGAGGTGATTATTAATCTTCCTCCTCCTCTAACCATGATACAACTACAAAGTTTACAAGGAAAGTAAAACTTTCTTAGACAATTTATTGTGAATTATGGCAAGATCACTAAGGGATTCATGCGCTTTCTCAAGAAAGACACCCCATTTTTATGGGACAAAACCACACAACTATCGTTCAAGGAATTAAAGAAAGAACTATTATCAACTCCTCTCTTATGTCCACTAGACTAAAAGGAATTTATATTGTATCTCGCTGCATTTGAGTCTATGATTGGTGTAGTGTTACATTAGGAGGATGACAAGCTCAAAAATAATGTCATATATTGTCTCAGTCAAGCTTTGGTTGGTTCTAATATTATATATTCACACATGGAAAATATGGCTTTGACGACAGTATATGTCATCTAGAGGTTGGGACATTACAATTTGTTGAGGAAAAACATTGTAGTTGTGGACGTGAATGGATTTCAATATGTTCTATCCTGACACATAATTAGGGGAAAGTTTAACAAGTTGATTGTCATACTCTAGGATTTTGACTTAGATTTTTAGTCTGCCAAGTCAAAAACGTCCCTAGTATTTGCGGAGCCAATATCAAATTTCCAGAGTAATGAAAGTGTAGTGATAGAAAATGAGCAATTTCTTGATGAACACATTTTTGTAATATCAAACTTTGATCCTTGGTATAGAGATATCTTTAGCATATATTCATACTTTGAAGAGTCCCATGACCTTCTCAAGAGAAAAACGACGGAAGTTAAGATTGAACTCTAAAAAATACCTAATAATCATTGATACATTATATAGACGAAGGGTAGATTCTATCTTACATCGATTCCTCACCCATGAGGAGGATGAATTTGTCCTGAATGATTCTTACGACAGAGCATGTGGGGTCATTTATCTGGATTAGCAACGACCCAGAAAATCTTGCCGCGACAAGTATTTTCGGCCTACCATGTTTAAAGATTACGCAGAGGATGTAAAGCATTGTCATCCATGTCAATTCTACACCAGAAAGATGTCGTTGCATCCTGATCCTCTCTATCTCTTCATCATGGTAGGACCATTCACCAAGTGGGGGGTGCATTTCATGACCTACAACTGAGTGTCTACTCGGAAGCACAAGTATATCATTGTCACTGTAGACTAAATTACAAAGTTAGCAAAGACAATTCCTACCTTAAAAGTCGATGGTGAGACTGCAACATACCTCATGTTCAATCAAATTATCACCATGTTTGGTATTCCAAAGTAGATTGTCACTGACCATGGAAGTCATTTCCAAATCAATATGACAACATAATTAACTAATATGGTATATTTTAGGAAATAAAACTCGTCTTGATTTTACCCACAGAAAATGGGCAAGTGGAAGCCATTAACAAAACATTGAAAACCATTCTCAAGCAGATCTCTAATGGGAGTAGATCGATCAGGCATATCATGTTGTACCCTATGATTTGGGAATACCGAATGAATTTTTACCCTTCCATCTCGTTCATGGGGCAGAAGTAGTGACTGTGGTGGAATGCGAGATACCATCCCTAAAGATTGCAATTCACGTGCTTCCCTATACTTATGAAATAGAGGAATATTTGTTGCGTTTGGAGCATCTATATGAACATCACTGATATGCGCTTACAAAAAACAAAGCACACAAGCAACGGGTAAAGAATCAATATGATAAAGCCATTAATCCGTAGTAGAGAACTAATGTCCTTAGTCTCGCAAACGACATGGTGCAATATATGAGGAACCAATAATGTCCACCAATATGTGGATGAGGGTTTGAATCCTCCACCACCACACAAATAATAGGCTAAGAAAAACCACCACCATGCAAACAGTAGGACGCAGTAGAGACACAAAAGACAGGATGCACTCACTTTTACAAATGACAGGACGCACTAGACACACAGGGATGCACTAGAATAGATCACTCTCACAAACGACATGACACATAGAGCGCAAATGTCAAAATGAAATACAGCTATGTTCGGCCAAACAAATGTTCAGTTGAAAACATGTTTTGGTAAAACAATGGTTTCGTTGAACAAACGTTCGGGCTAAAAACTATCTGTTGGACATTATTTTCCCGGTTATGCTTACAAAGTGCACACAACGAAGTTCTTTGTTAACTTTAATGTTTGGATGAACATTTTTTTCACGCAGAAGTTAGTTAGATGTTTTTGGTTGAAAACATAAATTAGTTCAGCCGAAAAACAAAAAATAGTTCGGCCAACATAGTTTGGAACATAGATTTCGAAATTCGATTCTCATAGAATAGACACCCAAATTCATGATTTCACCCAATAAGGATTTGATCTTATGTTCCTTTAATTTTCTACGCTTGTATGACATGGCATAATTTTCTTGTATTAAAACCCCACCTTTATTAGAGGAAATTTCAACTCGAAATGGGCCTTTCTACCCTAATTCAAATTCCATGTCATCATGTGTTATGAGATGAAATTGATTTAAATTTGAAATACCATATAGGTCTTAAATAATTTTTTAATATAAATTTGGGGATAGGTATCATAAAAAACTACTTTTGTTGTTCGTATTTTCGACATATATCCCTGTTTGTTTACTCAAATTTCGAGTGAGAAAGATCCTTGGATGCAAAATTAAATTTTTCATATGATTATCAAAAGAGCAAACCAATCAAAGCTTTAAAAAAAAAGAAATCAAATATTTATTTATATACAATTCAACAAAAACTTAGACCTGTTAATCCGCGTAAAGCGACAGCTGTTAAGGTTGAAGTGGGAAAATTGTTGAAAGTTGGTTTCATCTATCTGATTGCTTTGACAGAATGGGTATCTAATAATGTTCTTGTTGATAAGAAGCAAGGGAAAATATGCGTATGTACATATTTTCATGATTTAAACAAAGCATGTCCCAAGGACAATTACCCTACACCCTTTATAGATAAAATAGTTGATGCTTGTGCGAGGAGTGAAGTTTTTTCCTTTATGGATGGTTTTTCCAGATATAAACAAATTCCAATCAGGAAGCTTCAGAGCCTACAAGGAAAATATAACTTCCTTCGATGTTTTATTGTTAAATATGCTAATATCACTAAGGGTTTCATGTTCTTCTTGAAGCATGACACTCCATTTGTATGAGATGAAACCACAGAACTTTCTTTCAAGGCATTGAAGAAAGCTTTGATGTCGACTCCTTTGTTACGTCCACCAGATTACTCTCGCGACTTTATATTCTATCTGGTTGCATCGGAGTCGACCATTGGGGTAGTATTGGTTCAGAAAGATGACAAGATCCAAGAGCATGCTTTCTATTATATCAATAATGCATTATCTGGTCTTGAACTTCGATACTCCCATGTCGAGAAGTTAGCTTTAGCAGCTATTTAAGTTGTGCATAGGTTATGCCACTACATCCTATTGAGGACCACTATAGTAGTGCTAGATGTTTATCCCTTTCAGTGTGTTTTGTTTTGACACATAATCGTGGGCAAATTTAACAAATGGATAGTCATTCTCCAAGAATTTGACTTGGATTTTCAATCTGCCAAATCTAAATAGTCCTTAGTTTTTACAGATATTATTGCATAATTTCCTATGAAAGAGAATGTAGTGGTTCATGAAGACTCATTCCCAGATGAATATATCTTTTTTATTGCCACCTTTGATCCTTTTTATGGATATATATTTATCTATCTCTAGACTTTCAAGTTTCCTACGTCCTTCTCAAGGGAAGAGCGATGTAAACTATGCATACATGAAAAAACTTACCTTATCATCAAGGATACTTTATACCATAGAGGGGTAGACTCTATTTTGCATCGCTGCCTCGCCCACGACGAGGTCGAGTGTGTCATAAATGATGCCCATAGTGGAGTGTGTGGGGTTCATTTATTTTGGTTAGCAATGGCCCAGAATATCTTACGTGTCAGTTTTTTCTAGCCCACAATATTTAAGGATTGTGTGGAGGTTGTGAATCGTTTTCATCCTTGTTAGCTTTACACTAGGAAAATGCAGTTACATCCTGCTTCTTTGTTTCCAGTCATCGCAGTGGGCCCCTTCACTAAGTGGGGGGTGGATTACATGATGTGTAACCTAGTTTCGACTAGGTGTCACAAAGATATCATTGTCGATGTCAATTATTTTATTAAATTGGTAGAGGCAATCCCCACCTTTAACGCTAACGAGGAAACTAGAGTTTTCTTCATTTTCAACCATATCATTACTTGCTTGAGTATTCCAAAGGACCCTACATTATGTTGAAGGTTTTGAAAAAAGGGGAATACCGGTTAACTAATTTTGGTGGAAAAAATATACCTAAGCCTAGAAATGGGATCTACATGAAGAAGTACTATGCCTACGATTAGTGTTTTTCTTGTATTTTTATTATATGTAATTTTTATGCACAATAGTTACATAGGTAGTGTTTCTTATATCATATGGTGATTGTTACAAATGTCAGCTGAGTGGTTTGTAGGTTTTGCGGATGGTGCTAGTCGTCATTCTTGCAACATGGCTTCAACTGCATGGGTTATCTATTCCCCCTCAGGACAGCTAGTTGCCTCTCGAGGCACTTGCGTAAGTCCTGATACCAATAATGTGGTTGAGTACAAGGATTTTATTGAGTTGTTATGTGATTCCTTGTCACATGGCATCACCTAGTTGGAAGTCAGAATTGACTCTTAACTCGTGGTTTCCCAACTCAATGGAGCTTATCAGGTACGAAACCCTACCTCCTTGTTATGTCAGTTTTTGCAGGTTAGATTACTTGAAAGAAATTTTGCTTATATTTAATTTAATCACATTTCAAGAAATGAAAATACATTTACTGATGCATATGCGAACTACATTCTAGATTGGAACTTAACACATATTTTGTAAAATACACACAACGGATACATTTGGAACACATGTAAATAATCATGAAATATATGTATATATATGTGTGTGTGTGTAAAAATATTCCCATAGATAGGCCGATTTTTTGATCATAAGATCCAGTCACAACTGTATAAATATACAAAAATTTGGATCACAATCCATAAAAATCCCTATAATTATAGGCCTTATCATCAGCATCATTAGCTGCAGTGGCCTCTTCGGCCTCCCTATAAAATAAAACAGCCCTAGATGCCCTCCTCATGAGGTGTATCTAGATGGCTAGAATCCCAACTACAAATCGCTGCATGAAAATAAGAATCTACTCAACCTGTATAGTGGGAATTACTTGGGTTATCATGGACAAATTTCCCTCGAGAACTCTAAGTATCCCTTGATCCCCACCCTGTACAGGCTGCACAAACATCCTGGGGTGCCCATTGGGGCGGACAGGCTAAATATCTGCATTTAAAAATCATTTAAAGTGGATTAGAACTCTTACACATATGTATATAATTTTATGATAAAAATTCATAAATTTTTAAAAACATAAAAGCAAAATACCTAGCTCTCCCCATACTCTACCTCGCAGGAGGACAAGATCATTGTCTCCTCAGAAATCTAGTCAAGACTAAGGAAACTCCTCGAGTGTTGTTAACTACCACTCCAACCACACATAGAACTCATCATCATATACACTCTCGACAGATCCCCTGCCTCCTTTATGGAGGAAGACCTCTCCCCACCTGGTCATTCTAGCATGACGAGGAGAATTTGATGGTAGTGCCACTGCAGGGATAATAGGAGGAACTCTCTCAAACAAGAATGCCTCCAATATTCTATAATACCCAAAATTCTTGCGGTTTCCTCTCTTATAGTGAGAGAGCTTCTTCCTCATGATCAGGATCATTCTCGAGCACCAATAAAAAATAGTACCCTATATACACTCACAACATCTCTTATTTGAGTCCAAGTGGCAAGATGTATTGGAGAAGATCTCGCAACCCACACTATGGTACTTACCACTGCCTCTAGTGGGAGTCTGGTAATATAAACAGTTGGGATGCATGATCCCTTCTTTTGAATACCTGGTGTTTAGTAGGTGTCGACGTAATCTTGGACACTCATAGGGTCGCCGCCCCTACCAGTAGCCTCAAGGTTCACAGGCATACCCCTGTGAGACAAACTTGTAATGAAATACATATATTCAACACTTATCTCCAAGATCTCACCTTGAAGATCAAAATCTATGAGGTCGTCATCCCAATATCCAATCAAATGCTCAAGCTGGTGGACATTGGCCGTCATTGGATATAGGGCTACAACTTGAATAGTATTGATATGACTTACTTGAAATTGTGATGTTGTTATGAAAAGAAGCCTAAAACTTGAATATTACTATATGAGTTACTTCAAATTGTGTTTTTACTATAAAAGATATTGGTTGTAGAGTCTTAAAGAAAACCAAACAACTAGATCTATTCAATATCATACTAGAGAAATTAATTGTGGGTGTAAAGTGCATAAAGTATAATGAACCCTTCGTTAAACAATATAACATCTTAATTCATTCTATTAAGAACAATTGAAAACTAAATAAATCTTATATTATTTCATTTCAATTATATTAGTCCAAGACTATAATTAATATCACAACCTATTTGATTTTATGAGAATTATAAAACTTATATATATATATATATATATATATTAATGATAAATTTTGGATGTGTTCAATTTTAATATTTATGATCATGTTTGATTCTTCAAAACATTAACTAATGGAGTTTTA
>LPNX011204254.1:0-70632 GCA_001517045.1 Pseudotsuga menziesii
ATAACTATAGTAAAGAAATCATAAAAGCTGGACTTTTTAACTTTGTTTTTATTTCATTCGATACATTACTTATTTATTTAAAGCACAAGTTAAATAAACAAATCAATACATAGTTAAATATAATTATATATATATAAAATAGAATTTAGAATGCAAAGTACAGAGTGCTCCATCATGGAGCTCGAGTTTTTATTAAAAAACTAAATATAAGCAAAATTTAAATAAACCATTTAAAACACTCACAGCTAAGTTAATAAACGGATAACCATTAAGTATTCTTTTCGAAAATTGTACATTACAGCAAGGGAGAAAAACCAGATGCACACATTATGTTAAACACTTGGAAAATAATTACTAAAAACATTTAATAACCATCACTGTAAATGCAAGGCTAAAGGCCTATAAAGATAACCATAACGAACTGTAAAATCAAGGCTCGAAGCCTGTCTGTAACAATTCACATTTTAAAAATAACTCAAAGGCTTAAAGCCTGTAACCCTGTCTTAAAAACCAATTAAAAATAACTCAAAGGCTTAAAGCTTGTAACCCTGTCTTAAAAACCAAAACATGCAAGTAATTAACAGTTTACATCCACGGCCGTAGCCGGTTAAGCTCTTAAAGGGCTAGGGTTAAACCCGAAAACAAAAAAATTGTACACCTATTAACCCTCGCCATACTATTTTACAAGTAAACCTTTAAACACAGTCTCGGCCTGGAGCCGTAACCCTTTTTATCACAGGGATAAACCCTAGTGAAGCGTGGGAGTATTCGACAGCTAAGCGAAGAGCAGAGAAACCAAGAAACTGATTATGCACCCTGTTAACAAACAGCATGGAGACATACATCGAAGGACCGGGCTTACCAGGAAGCGCCGAGCTATATCTTCTGTGCGCAACAGCTACGACCTTGAAGGGCAAGTCTGCCATCGAAGGGCAAATGACTTTGGAAGGAAAACCTACCAAACAAAGAGAAATCTTAAGTCAGTAACCCTAACAGTTACATAAACAAACAAAACTTAAAATAAAATGCACATTGTATTTCTTAATCGTACCTGCGAACGGTCAAGTAGTAAGCAGACTGGAACGAGGGTGCTGGAACCCTTTCCTCACCAGGAGAATCGAACAGCCCTCGACAGAGCCCACAAAGTAACGATACAAAACAACCTGCAAAGAATCAACACAGCCCACGAAGGAGCTACACAATACAGCCACGAAGGAGCTACACAATACAGCCACGAAGGAGCAATGTAATACAGCCCACAAGGGAGCAATACAACGTAGCCACGAAGGAGAAATGCAATACAGCCACAAGGGAGCAATACAACGCAGCCCACGAAGAAGTAACCCAACACAGCCCACGCAAGAGCACAACGAAGACGGGTTACACACCAGGCTATCTCCAAGCAAAATCGACCAGCAAGAACCACTAGGGTTTGGCAGTGCAGCGCTCAAAGCCCACAGGCGAGAGGAAGACTGAATCGTTTTGGAGGCAAGTCAACTTATATTGCCCAATGCATGGCGAGGAGGCAGCCACGTACACCTTTAAATTATTGCCAATAAGTGGGTCAATCCCTAATGTTTCGTAACATTGCTTTGCCAACGTAATCATAGTGGGAAAGTTCCATATCATCGCTTTTGCCAACATAATCATAATGTTGAAGGCGTTATATAATCACCCTTCGATCTTGACCTGCATAAGCTCAAACACCATAATGTTAATGATCAAGTATAAAAACAATTATTCCATTGCAATGTGTATAAACTATACCCTATTTTATGTTAACCATAGTGTAATATATTTTACTTTCAACGAAGCATTATAACTTTGGAATAATGGCTTGTAATGTTAAAGCCGGAACATTGATCCTCATACTAAAACCATGAACTACAAAGATGACTTGTTATTGTTAAGTCTAGTTCAGTATTTGGAGTGTAAAAGTTACATTGGGAGACCTCACTTGAGGTTAGTTCATTTGATTATAGTATAATCAATGAACTTAAATTACAAGACTAATGAAATCTAATTGTAGAGTTATAGTCGCATAAATTATACAGTATATACCTTGCGACCAATTACCATAATGTAATAACGTTAACAAGGAGTCTAACCCATGCTTTTACTTGTCAAGTGTTATTATTTTATGAGTTATTTTCTCAAGGAGTGACCATGTGCAACATGGGAAATAGTTCTTTATCATGAATTATATTATTATAAATGTCTATGTCCATAATTATTCAAAAAACTCTGTTTATTTACATGAATTGAACTGGTGATATTAACCAATAAAAAAGGGCGACATTTTAAAAACTGTAATAGCCTTTGTCAACCCTTAAATTCGCTAATGAACATNGTGATATTAACCATTCAAAAAGGGCGACATCTTAAAAACTGTAATAGCCTTTGTCAACCCTTAAATTCGCTAATGAACATTACTTTTGCAGCTTTTACTAGTGCTAGTAATTTCAATAATTTTTATAGGCAGTATTGGAAAAGAAATCTATGTAAACTGCCATCCTTATCTCTGAATGTCCATTCAACTGAAGAGATCATAGATTTATCGGGAAATGACAATTCTTTTCTTTAGTGTCTTTTAACCTTTCTCATCATATATTGTTTTATATCAAAAATGAAATAAAGGAGGCTATACCTGTAGAAGCTGAATAGTCCGTTTAACATGCATTTAGTTCTCTACTGAAAGCACTTGATAACAGCATATGATTTATTTTACTCTAGAATGATCTGTTAGCAGCAATCCCAAAAACTTTACCTGTCAATCTGTAAGATAAAGGAAAACTGTGTGCGTTAGCTTTACAGCTAAGTAAGCCCAGTCTAACGTAGTATATCCACTTGCTGTTGCAAACAGAGAACAATCAGAAAACTGAAGAAAGAAAAACTCAACTAACATTCCAACCAAGTAAAGATCTTACAGTTACAAAATAAATAGCATTTAACTAATCAGTATTTAACAATTGTGTTAGCATACAATTATGCTATTTAAAAAATTTTAAATTTTTTTGAAAATTTTGGGGGTTTGACAGAATAGGTCTAAGTCCTTCACTAAATATAAACCACCTAATTCCTACAAGTGGTTATATCTAGGGCCCATTTTTTATGGTTGTATAAATAAGAGTTCAGGATAAAATAAATAATGCCTAGCCAAAATATTCAGAAAAAAATAAGTAAAGTGTAATTTTCCAAATCAGAGGCAATTCATTATCATTATTATGGAAAAAATTAACACATAGTTTGATGGATTTTGGTAAATGAACATAATCGAGACAAAGTTTGAAAAAATACAATATCTCTTGGCAACATAACAAAATAATAGGAGCAGTGAAATAGTTTTCATAACATGGTTATACTCTTTCATATTTGTAATTAACTATGTTACAATCCCATTTTCAATAACTTGTGACTACACATATTAGTCACAATCACTCTATATTAACATTGGAAAAGAGAAGTGACATAGTCAGTCAAAATAGAAGATCTATTTTGTCATAGATTGCACCTGTGGAAGCTACCTTTGTTTTGACCTAAAAAAAATTATTTACTAGGTCCTTATGACATACCCAGATGCCTTCCTTGGACATCGAGGCATAAAAAATGAAATCCCTTCTCTAATAATCCATTGTCATGCTAATTTATACCTCTAACATGAATATAATTTCAATTTTGTATGCACATAAAATCAACCAAATAAATAGCATGCATTTTTTAAATTCATTATTTTCCCATTATAAAACAAAATGTTAACATGAGCATTCTATGTGAAGTTAATTATTGATACTTGTTTTTTTCAAGTGAAGTCCGTTGAGATAGTTGTTGAGTATTTTCACCACCCAACCATAGTAAACAATTATTGGTTCCACCCACAAGTTATACCATGATGAAACCAAGGTAAAGGAAGCTTGTACATACACTAAGAGGGTTATAGATTTTAATGGTGGTTTATTCGGTTGTTTTGGACCTTCCAAACATGGTTCCTTAAAAAATATGATTTCTTAGTAGCAAGTCCCAACATTCCCATAGGATATTCAAATCTATATTTCCATGGGGTTCTCTCCTCATTTGTAGGCATAACAACTATGGTTTCATACAAGTTCCTCCATGAAAAAGGAGAGGAAGAACATTCAAATGGGAGAATGGAGAATGCTCATGGGAGAGGAAAGCTACCAATTCGAATGGAAATCATCCAGGAATATGTTAATTTTTCAACATTAAGCTAGTATTATTAGGATATTTAACTGAGAGAATAACAAGCACAGTAATCAAACACAAGAGACAATGAACACAGTGTTTTTCCTCAGGGAAACCATAAATGGAGAAAACCCCGCAACTTCCTCAGAGATAGAATCAGCACCAAAATAGAAAAGCCCAAAATAGTAAGTGATCTCCAACAGCAGTATCCTTCTTCTTATCTAGCCCCAGTGTCTTCTCCTTCCTCAACTATGCGCTACACTTGAGTGTGTATGAGTTTTGTGTTAAACAGAGACTCCAATTCTCTATTTATACTAATCCCGACATGACTAAAAACCTACTAGGTCCGACCTCTACTAGGAGAGTCTAATAAACCTAGTGCCCCGGAACTGCGGGGACTTTAACCCTTAGACAATCGGAGGGTTACCCACTATGACTTGAAAGGACTTGTTTACATTATAGATCCTCCCGATCGAAACATTGGGGCATGACAACATGACTCAATTACATAATAGATACATCTCATAATAAACATCGGGTTACAAGACATAAGGTACATAGATGAATACATTCCGAAGTTACAAATACATCAACATTCCCTCTTAACTAGGAAGGCATTCTTTCGACACAATTTTCAGCACTGGTCTTCTTCTCTGCATCAACGGGATCATCTCATCATCTTCAATTCTTCTTCATCTTTGAGTCTTCAATTCAACTTCTTCTTCTTTATCATGGGATCTGCATCATCATGACTACTGGCTCATCATTACTGGATCATCAATATATCTAGATCATCGAGTCTAGATCATCATCACAACTGGATCGTCACTTGATCTATATCGTCATCAAGTCTGGATCATCTCATCTGGATCACTTGATCTGGATCATAATCATATGCTATCTCATAATGGTGCTATCTCGATTCTTCTCATCACAGAAAGTTCTACAGAGTCAATCCTGTAGGCCTACCCTTCATGTAGGTCTTCATCAGTGCTTATATCTGACACTTAAGTTAGAATGTCCCACCCAACTCTTACATCTAACCTCATCTTGTCAGAAAGGAACGTCCAGCACTCACATATGACCTCACCTTATCAGAAAGGCCACGCACTCACATCTGACCTCATCTTGTCAGAAAGGCTCAACACTTATATCCGACCATGTGCAAGAACACCACATCAGAAAGGCTCTACACTTATATCTGACCTCATCCTGTCAGAAAGGCACAACACTTACTGTCAACCATGTTCAAAAGCACCGTATTGACAAGGATCTGCACTTACAAACTGACCATGCACGAAGCACCGCATCGAAAATGGCTTAGCACTTACAAACCGACCATGCATGAAGCACCGCATCGGAAAGGGCTCTGCACTTACAAACCCACCATGCATGAAGTACTGCATAGAAAAGGGCATGCACTCACATATGATCATGGAGGAACTAATCCTACCATCGCATCAGAATGGCCCCCAGTCCCAGACTGAGTTACTTGGTAACTTACCAGGTGCCTCCTAGAATGGCAGTTGCCCTTACATCTGAATTACTCGTCAGAATGGCCAACACTCACATCTGACATGGGAGGAACTTAATCCTTTAACCATGACAGAATTGTTCAACCCTTACATCTCATCAAGTGGGAACACATCCCTCTATCACATCAGAATGGCTTCTTAGTCCTAGACTGAGTTTTCTTGGTAACTGACCAGGTGCCTCCATTCCCAGAATGACAGTTGCCCTTACATCTGTCCTACTCAACAGAATGGCCAGCACTCATATCTTACATGGAAGGAACCAATCCCCTTACCATGATAGAATGGCTCAGCCCTTATGTCTGACCATGGAAGGAACCAATCCTCTCACCATGTCAGAATGGATATGGGTCCCATAACTTTCTCTTGGAGGAAAACTCGATCTGGAGAACACCAAGCTTCTCTCTGAAGTACTCAAACTTTAGCCTAGCCAATGGCTTCATCAATACATCAGCTATATGTTCCTCTGTCACAACATACTGGAGCCTCACTACTCCCATCTACACCATATCCCTGATATAGTGATACTTGATGTCGATATGGTTCGACTTTTCATGGAACACTGGATTCTCTAACAACTTCACGCAACTCTGGTTGTCACAATGTATACAAGTAGCATCTAACTGGAGATCAAATATATCAGATAATAGCTTTCGCAACCATACTACCTCACAACTAGCTGAATAAGCTGTGACATACTCTGCTTCAGTTGTACTCAGTGCCACATAGGATTGCTTCCTGTTAAACCAAGAGATCACACTTGATCCCATACTGAAGCAACATCCCGAAGTGCTCTTCCTATCGATGGCATTGCCTGCCCAATGTGAATCAACATAGCCCTCCAGGTTAATCTTCTGATTTGACTCATACTTGAGCCCATAATCAACTATACCCATCAGGTACCTCAGAATATGCTTTGCAACAATTAAGTGAACATTTCTTGGATCTATCAAGAACTGGCTCAAAATGTTCACAGCAAAGAAAATGTCTAGTCTTGTTTTCGTCAGGTACATCAAGGACCCAATCATCTAACAATACATCATAGTATCAACTGACTTTGATGAAGCATCACTCAATAGCTTCAGGTTTGATGCCATAGGTTGACCATAGCCTTGCAGTCCATCATCCCAAACCTCTTCAGGATCTCTACTGCATACTTCCCTTGTCCAAGGAAGATTCCATCCGTACTCTGACACTCCTCCATACCTAAGAAATAATGAATCATACCCAAGTCCTTCATTTTGAACTCAGCAGCAAGCTTTCTCTTCGTATCAGCAATCAACCCATCCATACCTATTACAAAGAGATCATCTACATACAGTAGAAGCATGACTGGGTTGCCATCTTCAATTTTGTAGTACAGGTTGGAATCTGCTTTACTCTTGGTAAAGCCCAAACTAGATAGAAATCTGTCAATTCTACCGTACCAAGTCCTGGGTGCTTGTTTCAAACTGTACAGGGCTTTCTTCAATCTACATACATCAGACTCCCTATCATGTGTCTCAAAACCGAGTGGATGCTCCATATACACTTCCTCTTCTACTACACTATTCAAGAAAGCAGTCTTGACATCCATGTGGTGTATCTTCTATTTCATCAGTGCAGCCAGAGCTAGTACTGATCTGATGGAAGTGTATCTAGCTACAGGTGCAAAGGTTTCTTCATAATCTATTCCTTCTTTCTGAGAGAAACCCCGAGCCCCAAATCTTTCTTTATATTTTTCGATGCTACCGTCTGCAACATGCTTGATCTTGTAGATCCATTTGGAAGTTACAACTGACTTCCCTTCTGGTCTTGGGAGAACATCCCAAACATCGTTCTTCATGATCGATTGATATTCTTCGATCATAGCATCCTTCCATTATTTCCATTCTACCGCTTCTTCATAACTACAAGGTTCTTTGTCAATGAAATCACATAGTAAAGCTACATACCCGGAGCAGGATCTGGTCCTGTTTCTTTCTCAGTGATTCTCTTCTAGAGTCCCATATATTTCTGCACCTTGGATAAGTTCTCGTACCCAAGCAGGTTTCCTCTTATGAGGATTCTTCTCCAGAGGTGGATCTACAGGTCTTTGTGATTCTAAAAATTATCAATCTTCTTCTTGAATTTCTTTATTCATGGTTGTGTCATGAATTATGGGTGCTTCTGCTTCTTCAGGTTCTTCAGCGGGTCTCTTTCTGGATTTGTTGTAAACTGTGTCTTCATCAAATGTCACATCCCTACTGATGTCAATCTTCTTGTATCCTGGGAAATAGATTCTGTAAGCCTTCGAGCTTTCAAAGTATCCTACAAATATACCCTTCTTTCCTGAAGGATCTAATTTTGTTCTCTTCTCTTTTGGAATGTTTATGTACACAGGACAACCGAATATTCTGAGATGGATGACTTCTAGTTTCTTGCCGGAGAAGACTTCTTCAGGAGTCTTGTTCTCAAGTACTCTATGTGGAGTATGGTTCTGTACATACACCGTTGTTCTGGCAGCTTCTGCCCATAAATGCATAGGAATATCTTGATCATGAAGCATAGCTCTTGCAACTTCCATGATAGTTATGTTCTTTCATTCTGCAATCCCATTCTGTTGAGGATTATAAGGAGTGGAAAACTCCCTCTTAATCCGTGATTATTTACATAGCTCTTTGAATTCATTTGAAGTGAATTCTCCGCCATTATCTGATCAAAAAGTCTTGATATTCTTTTCAGTGTGGTTCTTGATCAAGGCTTTGAATTCCTTGAATTTGTTGAATACTTCATCTTTGTTCTTCATGAAGTAAACCCATGTCTTCCTAGAAAAGTCATCAATAAAAGAAACATAATATGCATACCCACTTAGTGAGCTTGATGACATAGGACCGCATACATCGGAGTGGATGATTTCCAATATTCCTTTTTCTTTTCTTTCGCTACTTGGAAATGTCTTCTTTGTAGACCCCATCATTTTTTGCTTGCATTTATGGAAGACCTTCAACAGCTTTGCTTGCAAGAGGTAGTGCTCTGTAATGCACATGTGCAAGCCTTCTATGCCAAAGTTCACTTGACTCTACTATGTCATGGACCAAAGCTTGTTCTGGATGGGCCTTCAATTTGTACAAACCTCCTTCTTATTCACCAATCACTATTGCATCATCAATAGTCTTTCCTTTTGGCCACATGATGACTTGGCCATCTATGGATGCAGCCCTCATTCCTTTTGCATCCAATGCTGATATGGAGAGAAGGTTCTTCTTGAGTCTTGGCACAGATAACACTTCCTTCATTGTTATATACTTTCCAGAGTCTAGCTTATAGGAAGATTCCCCACTACCTTTTATTGGATATTGGTAGTCATCTCCTAGCTTCACCTTGTGAGGTGATTCATGTTCTGAGAGTTTCACAAAGGATTCCTTGAATCTAGTCATATGTTTGGAAGCCCCACTGTATATAAGCCAATCATCACTTCCATGAGTAATGTTACCTATGAGAGCGAGGATCAAAACATATTCATCCTCACTTGAAGAATCTTCACTTTCATATCTGGTTCTCTTTGATGAATTTTCATCATCCTCTGCAGCATGAGCATGATGTCTTTTCTTATGTCCCTTCTTCTTGTGAGAGATACTTTTGTTCTTAGGACAATCTCTAGCAAAGTGTCCTTTTTCATCACATGTAAAGCAAATGTACTTAGACCTATCTCTAGGCTTTCTAGAGTTATTTCTATGATGGTTGGATCTGGAGTTCTTGGATTGTACTGTGAGAGCTTGATCTTCACTTCCCATCTTCTCTTCTCGAACTGCTATCCGAGCTTCTTCTTGGGAACATTCTTCCCACAGTTTGCTGAACTTGACTAACTTATTTCTAGCACGAATCCCTTGAATGAAAGAGTCCCATGTCCTGGGGAGACCATTCAAGGTGGTCATCACAATTTCTGCATTATCCACTTCTTCATCTATTGCTTCCAATTGTTCCTTGATCTGAGAAACCCTTGTGAAGTAAGACTGGATGGTCTTTGCATTCTAGATGTTCACATTCTTCAGTTGATTCCTCAGATTCAACTTCCGGTTTATGTTCTTCCCTTCAAACAATTTGGTTAGGGAATCAAACATATCTTTAGGTGTCTTGAGGGAGGACACCTATGGGATAAGGTGATCCTTGATAGAATTAGCAATGATCCTCTTTGACATAACCATCTTCTTCTTATGTAAGCCCTTAGCCTCATCTCCCTCTGGAACTAGAACCTCCTCATGGATGTTGGAGTCTAACTCATTTTCTTCCAGGACCAGGGAGATCCTATACTTTGAGGCTAGGAAGTTATCATCTCCCTCAAGATTTTCATCAATCTTGGTATGATGAGACATCTTAAACTGAGAACCTCAAATGGAAATACAAAATATTTATATCTTACTAGGTCAAGATGTTGGATCTAGATTTGGAGCTGAAATCCTACAGTACTCGATTAGGAGCAAACTAGGGTTTTGCTTTTCCATAGTTTTGTCCACCCAAATGCCTTGAAATTTATCCTTAACTTCGATTTTTAGGAGGAGATCAATCCAGGACTGGGCTCACTGAAAAATTCCTCTTCTGTGAAAATCCCTAATTTCTGATAGTAGTGTGAGGTCGAAAACTGAAAAACCTCAGAATTGGATTCTGCTTCGACAGAAAGATGCGCCCTAAGGAGGAGAGTTATTCCACCTTACTTTTGCTGGAAATATATGGAGGAAGATCCACAAACTAGGAAGCCCTAGTTCCCGCAGCTGCATAGTGTCTTCTTCTTAGGTTAGCTCTGATACCATGTTAGTTTTTCAACATTAAGCTAGCATTATTAGGATCTTTAACTGAGACAATAACAAGCACAACAATCAAACACAAGAGATAATGAACACAGTGTTTTTCCTCAGGGAAACCATAAATGGAGAAAACCTCGCAACTTCCTCAAAGATAGAATTAGCACCAAAATAGAAAAGCCCAAAATAGTAAGTGATCTCCGACAGCAGTATCCTTATTCTTAGCTAGCCCCAGTGTCTTCTCCTTCCTCAACTATGCACTACACTTGAGTGTGTATGAGTTGTGTGTTAAATAGAGACTCCAGTTCTCTATTTATACTAATCTTGCCATGACTAAAACCCTACTAGGGCCGACCTCTACTAGGAGAGTCTAATAACCCTAGTGCCTTAGAACTACGGGGACTTTAACCCTTAGACTATCGGAGGGTTACCCACTATGACTTGATAGGACTTGTTTACATTATATATCCTCCCAATCGAAACATCGAGGCATGACAACATGACTCAATTACATAATAGATACATCTCGGAATAAACATTGGGTTACAAGACATAAGATACATAGATGAATACATTCCGAAGTTACAAATACATCAACAGAATAAAGGTGAATAATGGTTTCCTCCAAGAGTTGGATAATACAATTGTGCCCTTGCTAAGAAGCATGGGGAAACCTCCATAGGACTTTCCAAGACAAATATTAATGGGAAATAGCTATAAAGAAGAATGGGCAAGGAAAGTTGTACTTCAAAGGACGAGCAATAAGCCATATCACTCATGCACCACATTTCCTATTTCCCTTTGATGGTACCATGGTCCCCTTGTTGCTTCGCAAGAAAATTTTTGTTAAATGTTAAACTATTATGTAATTCCATTTTATTCATGATTTTACATAATACAAGCACCCAATGGAAACATAAAAACTACACCATAATCATAGCCCACAATGGGACTCATACATATTCACTAGTTAGGCCTTGGCCTTGAGTTATGCACTAGTAATATTTGCATTGCATTTATATTAATTTCACATAGTTTATTCCACATGGATTGAATCCCAAAACATAACCTCATCATTTAAATAATACATTATTTAACGTAGTATATCACATGGGTTTAAATTGAGGTTTAATAATCCATAAGAATATTTCGTTTTCTTATGGGCATGAGACGTACTCACCTAAAGGTCTCAAAACATAAATACCCTTTATGCGGTTGGGTTGATATGCTTAAACGACTGTTTGGTTATTTTTTCAACTATGTCTAAGAATGTGTCGACTTCTTTGTGGATATATTTTACTAGCTTGAACATCTAATGCAAAATAATCTACCTTGGATAGTATAATTTTAGGGTTTGTGATAGGTCATGAGAGTGAAAATGCTCTCTTTAATTTACAAGAAAAGGAATCATGTATTATTTAATCACATGCAACCTGCTAGAAGCATATGTTGTAAGATTTGCATTTCGTCGTAATATCGACATTAAGGCACTTTCGTCGCTCTTTCCGTCGCAATAGCGACAATAAGGAACTTTCATTGCAAGCGTGATAGAGCATGACATTGTGTCACAATAGCGATGTTTAATTTTCATCGCAATAACGAACAATATGAAAATTTCGTTGCAGTAATGATGAACATTGGGATAATTGTCAAAATTTTCTACAAATTAAAACTATTTTTCCACAAAAGCAATGATTTTAACTATTTTGTGGCAAACTTTCATGGGACTTTTGACCCATATGTAGTAGTGTAAAGTGGAACCAGAAGGGGATTTTCCAATACAACAAGTTTGCATAATGGAAAGAAAAATCAAGTTGCTATGGAACTAAGAGATCAGGTAGGTAAAGGTCCAATGGACCCATTACAGACCTAATGATGCTACTTGGGAGCTAGAAGACATTATGAGGAGAGCATACCCTCATTCTTTTTCAAAATTTAATTTTATGTGTGTAATAAATAAGCATTGAGGATGATGCATTGTTTTAAGGGGCAGGGGATGTAATGCCTCAATGTTAATCCCTAGACATATATGATGTGGTTATTTGTTTTTATTGTGGCATTAGGTGCCTCAACATTGGTAGTTGGACATTATCTTTGACATTTGGACATTATTTTATTATTTCATTATTAAGTAAATAATTAGATCAACATGGACAACTAATGAGAATGAGGGTCTTGTATTCCACATGTGAGGGGGTTGGGGTTAGGAGTTATTGGTCTCCCTGTCAATACTCTATCTTTCCTAGTTTTCATTTTATTAGACTATGGAGATCCTATTACACCTTTCTGATGCTTTGCATGCACTCATGCACCCTCACTTTATGGTAATATTCCTTATTTGATGTCAATGTGACCCACTATGTCATCTCTCATATATTATACACCCTATTTGTCTATTTTTTTCAACCATGCACTTGATTTTTGTAAACCCCACATTAATTCTAGTCAAGTCAAGTTAATGAGAGTAAATTTAGGTGAATTCGAGTTGACTTCATTTAGAGAGATTTTGGGTCAATTTGAGTTCTCTTTAGTTGCTTAGAGTGATTTTTTGGTCAATTCAAGTTGTCTTTAGTTAGTTAGAGTAATTTTAGGAAAATTCAAGTTATATTAAGTGCATGGGAGTGATTTTAGGGGAATTAGAGTCATTCTTGGTCAATAGTTGAGTTCAATGCATGTGAGTGATTTTATGGGGAATTTGAGTAATTCATGATGAATTTGAGTTGTCTTTAATGCATGGGAGTGATTTTATGGGATTTGGAGTTGTTTCTAGAGCATGGGACTAGTTTTAGGAGTAAATTCGAGTCAATTTCAGTAGATTCGAGTTGCTCTCATGAGAACTCGAATGAGTTGCAAATTAACCTAAGCTAGACTCTTCCACGGAATTTGAAATGCTATGAAGGGATTCAAATTAGCATTCATTGTTGTTGCATGGCTTTTCAAAGTTGCTCTCTCATGAATTCAAATTCTTGTGGATGGATTCAAGTTGTCTTTACACATAGTTGTTACACCCTTTTTGTTTTGCATGAAAAATTGTAGACCTATGAGGGTGATTGAACACTAATCTATTCCAATGTGGAGGTTGGTTAGATTTTCTCTTGAACACAAAAGTACCTGAACAACCATTATTTTCTCCGTGATATGGTCACATGAATCTTGAAGGTGGATGGTGATGTTTTTCAGGAATTTTTCAGAAATTTTTGAGGAACCGTGTATTATAAATTATTTTTATCATTGAATTCTTTAGGATATGTCTTTTTTTAATAGCTTTATTGATATGGTATTCAGTTTTATCTATGCACATTGTTGACTCACTTGAATGTTGATCAACTGCATTTTCATCTTCTACTTTTCTTGGTGATTTTTGAACTTCAAGGGGCAAGTATCATGTTGATTGATCAATAAGAGACTGATCGATGTGCATTTCGAGACACTCGTGCTCCTCTTTGATGTTATTTTGATTCATGGTTCTTCATATGGAATCAACATCTCCGTTGAGGCATAACAACTCTCCTCCGTCAACATTTAAAATGGGAAAATTTTTTAACCTTATCCTCTTGTGCTCATGTATCTTGCTTCATTCGATCTGTCTTATCTTTTCCAACTCTAAAAATGAGTAGTCGAATGCAAATTGCAAGAAACCTATCTCGCTTTATCACAATCCTAACTCACTCTGCTACCACCTTTGTTGATTTTCATTTTAATGGCCTCTAATGGTTGGTTTTGGTATATTTAATGTGTCTCCATCATACACTAGATCCAAATCTATCCTTTATTGTATTTGGTACTCTCAAGCTAATATCAATATTTAACTTTAATGTTTCTTTTTATTCCTCATTCATAATCTATCTTGATTAATGTTTCTTTTTTTTGTTCTTGTTTTTGAAGCTCATCCAAAAGAACAAGAAGGTGAAGAATGGAACTTGTGCATTCAAGTGAAATGTTATCCCAACCTTCGACCGGAAACAATTGAATATGTCCTGTGCAAAAATGTTTTGAATAAGATTATCCACATAAAAAGAGAGATAAGTGGAACAACAACGAACACCGAGGCTTACTACATTGCCCTTATAAAAGGGCCAAAAACAGACATAATGTATAGAGCCAATGGCATATATGTCTACACCAACTGTTTGAATGGATTATTTGAATGCCTTAAGGTAAAAGAAGAGGGATCTCCTTTTTTAAGGAATTATTTATTGAACATATCTTTCTTATAAATATTGGAGTTTTGATCCATAAATGTGTTATGTTATTTCTAAGCATTTGGTGCATAACATATTTTCATTTCTGTTGATCTTGGATTCTTGGGATAAATGGGATCCGATTAATTTAGAAAGATGACTTAGATATTTCACTCTTCAACGGGATCCCATTAATTCATCTTAGAAAGATGACTTAGATATTTTACTCTTCAATCGTTGTGACCATGGTTTGAACGTTTTGGTTAGGGTTCCGAGGATGTTGTTGTTAAGCATTTCATGGATTGATCTATTGATTCTAATTCTTTCATTTCTAATCTTTCAAAGTCACTTCTGAGGTTTGCAATTTCACCATCTTCACTTCGGTGATGCCTTGATAATTACTCTGCAAGAGGCATTAGACTTTAGACTTCATCGCAAGAGAAATCTTAGGGAAGATGGTTTCATCCGCACCAATCGGAATGAGACGCCACACCTTTGCATCCTTGGTTGTGTTATGCTTTAGCGTATTCCTCTGGTTATTTGTTAGAGCCAGTTCAGTTGCCTCGTCCATTGGCTCTTCGTACCCATGGGATACATGTTCCCCAGCATCCTTGACCTTCAATAAGGTCACCCTTTGAAGTGACCAAATTTCATAGTTTTCCCCATTGAGAGGGAATATAGGCAAAGCCTTGGCTATTTGTAGCCATTTTTCCACCAAAAAATTATCAAGCTTATAATCTTGTTGCATCGTTGGAATCTCTTTTAACAATCGCTCCATGTCAACTTTTGCTAAAAAAAAAAAATAGCAGCCCTAGGCTAAAACCCTGTCAGCTTTTGTTTTACGGACTTGCCCCATCATGTTTTTAAAACTTGACAGTTTCTATGAATTTAAATGAAGTGCCTGCTTTGAACATCTCATTCTCCTCTTGAGTTCTGTGATCTGAGATCACAACTGATGATGTGTTAGAGATCAAGTCTGATGCTCATCTTAGGACCACTTTCCATGCTCTGTCGAAGATACTGCCCCATGTTCCCCTTGGGATCACTTTCTATGCTCTATCAAGATCTTGTCTGATGATCCAATGCTTCTTTCGGGTTCTCTTCCAATGTGTTATCGGGTTCTCCTTCAATGCGTATTTTGGGTTTTTTCTCCAATGTGCTATTGGGTTCTCCTCCGATGCTTCTTTTCGGTTCTCCTCTGATGCTTCTTTCTAGTTTTTCGTCCTATGCTTCTTTCAAGTTTTTTCTCTTACGTGCTATCGAGTTCTCTTCCATTGCTTCTTCTAAGTTCTTTAACCTACGCGATCTAATGAGATTTTGGGCTCTGGTCATCCTATGCACTTTTCAACTTCCAATAACCGAGGTGAATCTTCCAGCTATCGATAATCAGGAATGAATCACTCTTGACCATCAATTCGCTTCTGTGTTTGTTGAGTTTTCTAATTGCAGACACGGTTCAGATTCTTTAGTTCGATCTATCAAACACGATCTCTCACGTTGTCTTCTTTCATTTAGGGAAGTTATTTTATCTATCTCCTCCCACTATGTGAAGAGGCTTAAACTCATCGCTCTTATATCATGCTAAAATTCATGGAATCATAAACAATATTGAAAAACACATTAAAAGTATGAAGCTTTATCTCATAATCTTCTCTATAAAGAATTATAACCCTAGCTAAGCGAACGCAAAATGAAACAATTTATGACTAACTCGCCAAATATAAAAATGGCTTAACTCATTCTTACTTAGTGAAACAGTAGGGTCTAACTAAAATGCAAAACAATACTTCTAGCCGAGATTACACACTTCAATAAAGGATATTTCGTGTAGAAGCAATTCTTTTCAAAATCTATTAGCGTTTTCCGTAGCTTTGGATTTGTGTGGGTAACTTCTGGATCAGGTCATTGAGATGTGGAGATAAGCACTAGTTATACAGAAGGTTAGATTCGGGAGGAGGCTTTACTAATTATATTAGTACACAGTGGTATCAAGCCGGTGGCGATAACGACATGAACCGGCTGCACATCTCAGCAGGTGCAATTCGTCTCGGCGGGATATTAGGGTCACAGGTGCTCGTGAAGCAGCATCGGCTTTTAATATTTGTCCCAACCCACATCTCGTAGTCAGAATGTCTCCCTTCCGTTCGTCAGCATATTTCACTCTCAGGACGCCAGAGCTAACCATATAACTTGTCCGTTCCGAGTTTATCCTTCCAGTATTTTACATAACTGGTTTGTGTAGTTTACATTACATGGTTTGTGGCGAATGTTGAGACTACGAACCTTTTTTTTATCTAATAAATTTGTTTCTATCATTATTCCATTTAAAATTTAAAATTGATATTATATATTTAACTTGATACTATATAGTATTAATTTCATTAGTTAATGATTCTGAATTTTATCTAATTAAACACAACAACTTAAATACCACAATTTAAGTACCACTAAATTATAATGTGTCCATGCTTAAATGATTATTAATCATTTGTTCGAAGTGCTGGTTATCTAATTGTAATTGCTTGTTCTAAATACTTGTTATCTACGGATAAAGTATAGCTATTTTTTATATTTTTTTCTAGTTATTTATTTCTAATTTTAAAGGATTCCCATAAAATCAATAGTAAAAGTATACTTTTCTGATCTTCATAAGAAAAATATAAATAATAATTTAAATAAATTTACTATATAAATTTAATATTCTAAGCACTCTCTTTACTCACTTGAGGTGCACCGATTATAAAGAAAGAAAAGTTTTTTATTGGATTCCCATCCATAGCTATCTTCTCCATAGGGCCAACTATATTTGATACCGCCATTGAGAACCACTCTCGACAATAATGAATTTTGGGTTATGGAAATGTTAAAGATTAAACATAACTACGGTCCTTTTAACCATGCAAGGCATCTCATATTTCCGGCATTTTTGAAAACTCCCAAAGACATTTTATATGTACATTTGTGGTACGTTTTGATCTTCTCACAAACTCTATAGGATTTTTCACCTTTCCCATGATAGGTAATCGCACATGCAAGAAACCATCGTGATTCCCCAAAGGTGCCTCGGTTTCTGGGTTCAACATCTCATCGATATTTTGCACAAATATACTTTGTCAACATATGTCTAACCACTCTTACTAAAGTGTTTAACAAACATAGTGTTGTGATTCTTGAGTTCTTCAGTTGTTTAATGAATCTGTCATTCAACAGCTCAAATCTATTTTTATAAGGAACTTGTAAGCTTCAGTCTCCAACTCTCCACAAATACATTAATCAATTGTTGAAATGATCCAAATGGAAATTAGGTGTAAGACATAATATTATAAAGACAACAAGGAAGTTGCCATGAGATTTTAGCTGCTAGAGATCAAAATTCCAACAGCACCATTGATCTAGTTTTGCATGGTGACTAGAGTTCTAAGAAACTAGCCAACAAAACAAATATAAATGAATAGAGTAATAAGTATGAACCACCAACTAGGTTGGCATTGGAATACCAACTAATAGGCAAATCTGTAAGTAGAGTTGCATGCTGTAAAAAAGTATTCCCATCATCACATCATTCATTGTCTGTAGAGAAAATGAAATCTTTTGTAAGTATAACCTCTCTAATTTATTAAGTAAAAACAGAGTTGGATAATCATTATAAGTTTTGTATCTTGAGAGATATTTTTTCAGAATTGGACAAATGAAAATGAAATCTTGTTCAAATTGTATTTTTGATTGAAATGGATTCAACACCCTCCAAAACGTTAAACATTTAAAACATAAAAAGTTTAACTAGATCCAAGAAATATAAATTATGGTTGTTGTGATCAAAGAAATATGAATTAGTGTTTGTTGTGATCACATACCCCTCTCACTATGTTCTGTATCTGATTGACATCCTCCAATTGAAAAGTAGCACAAGAATGAGAAATGGGCATATGTTCCACTCCAGGAGGTCCTTAAACAGGAAGATGGCTATCGTCAAGCCACCCCATCTTTCTAAGTGGAGAGCTAATTGCATCAACCAATGTGTACCATACTACAAGCATGAGATACCATAGTCTCTTTAAAAATCTAGTTACAAATCACTGCTTTGAGGTAGTTGAAGCTTCTGAATTTACATGCATGTCGTGCATGCCAATTGCAACATGTTCTTCATGACTAACATCATTCTCATTTTCAGGAACCCTGTAATAGAAATTATTTTTATTGTTGAATTCTTTAGGAGATGTCTTTGTGTTAATAACTTTATTGATATGGTAATTATATTTATCTATGCACATTGTTGAATCACTTGAATGTTGGTGAGCTACATTTGCATCTTCTACTTTTCTTGGTGATTTTTGAACTTCAAGGGGAAAGTATCTTGTTTATTAATCAACAGGAGACTGATCTATGTGCATTTCCAGACACCCATGCTCCTCGTCGATGTTATTTTTATTCATGGTCCTTCATACGGAATCAACATCTCCGTTGAGGCATAACAACTCCCCTCCCTGAACATTTAAAATGGGGAAAAATGTTAACATTATCCTACCATGTTATCCTCTTGTGCTCATGTATCTTGCTTCATTCGATCTGTATTATATTTTCCAATTCTACAAATGAGTAGTTGATTGCAACTTGCAAGAAACCTATCTCACTTTATCACAATCCTAACGCACACTACTATAACCTTTGTTGATTTTCATTTTAAAGGACTCTAATGGTTGGTTTTTTTATATTTAATCTATCTCCATCATACACCATATCCAAATCTATCATTTTCATTATATTTGGTACTCTCACGCTAATATCAATATTTAACTTTAATGTTTCTTTTTAATTCCTAATTCATGAAATATCTTGATTAATGTTTCCTTTCCTTTTCTTTTTGTTTTTGCAGCTCATCCAAAAGAACAAGATGGTGCAAGAATGGACATTGTGCATTCAAGTGAAATGTTATCCCAACCCTCGACAAGAAACAATTCAATATGTCATGTGCAACAATGTTTTGAATAATGGTATCCACATAAAAAGAGTGATATGCAGAACAACAACGAACAACGAGGCTTACTACATTTCCCTTATAGAAGGGATAAAAACAAACAGAATGTATAGAGCCAATGGCATATTTGTCTAAACATATTCAGAACTTGTATGTAGCCAATTGAAAGGAATCTACCAAGTTAGAAAAGGGAATTTAAAACCGTTTCATGTAGAAGCAAGAAACATTGCTTCCAAATTCCATTTTTTTACAATCAACCACCATTCAGATATTAATAGGATGCTAGTTGAACTACTGGTTGGGGAAATGTCAAGTCCAAGAGGGGTTGTGAAAAATGAAATGTTATCAACATCGGTTGCATCAATTTTAGGATTGCACATTGTTACACATCTCCGATATGTGTATGTTTTTTTTGTTGTAACTTTTTTGGTATCACTCATGGTGTCGCTTTTTCAATAAAGAACAATGTTTGCCCCACGATGTAATACATTAAATGTGTTGTAGTCATTTTTCTCATTAATTCATCATCCATCTTCGGATATTATTATTTGCATATGTCATTCTGAAATATTTGTTGTATATTCCTAATCTAAGTTGATTCAATGGATATGGTTATATGTGTGAAAATTTCATATGAATATGATTGAATGAAATTGAAAATGGAAAATACACAAACTTGGACAAACTACTGATGGTGACAACAAACAAAGCAAGGGGAAATGTGTGTATGGGAGTGCATTCTTTGTAATAAGTGTCCTACAAAATCTTTTTGCACTAGAGTGAGGGCACATTTGTTGGATGAAAAGAGCAATGGTATTGGTGGTTGTGAGAAAATAACCCTATCACATGAACTGTTTTGTATGAAAAGGAACCTAATGATGCTCAAAGGATAAACTAAAGGAGAACCGAACTTGCTCACCATTTTCTTGTTGCCTAGTATACAATGAAATAATTTTGAATTAACATAGCGTCCTAGAATTAAATCCTTTAGAACCCTAAAAACCAGAAGCTTTATGGATTTTCCCATATGTAGTGTAACAAATTCAAAGGTCTATTGCAAAATCAATGAGCACGGGTATTGGAGATAGCCAGATGGAATCTCCACATGATCCATTGAGAGGGGGAGGTTGAAATTCTAGAGGAAACATTGGTTAAGGAGTTCTCTCTTCATAGGAGAGGAAGATAATAATTTAATCCAAAATAATTCAAATATAAGGTATTTAAACATAAACCTAAGGTATTTAACTATTTATGTATAGTTATCTCACAAAAATTCAACCATAACTAAATTAACAGTTCAGGACCACTACCCAATTTATATGCAACTATTGGCATAATATTTACACAATATATTGAGTAGATCATAAAACATCGGATATAAATGCATAAAACCCTAATGGGTTGTACTAAAATGTCAATGGGAGTTGACCCCTTCCTATATAGTGGGATATTTGTGTGTAAACAACAGATCCCTCCATCCTGTGCAATATGACTCACTTTCAAGATACACATGAGTTTTATGATGGGAAGAGTCTTTTTCAAAAAATCATAAGCCCTTTAATAGTTTAAGTCATTTCCTTATTTCCCAAAAATTTTGGAGATAACCTTTCAATTCCATACACATTTCAATGTTTCACACAACTTAGCCTCAGTGTCATGAGGCCCTAGAAAATGTTTTTTCTTTAGCCAAGGAAATGAAAGAAAGTGTGGTTGGTATTCTAATTGAGATCACCTCCAAGTTCTGGACAACATATAAAGTTATGGACATATGAAGCACTAAACGAAAGAAACTACCAAGAACTAAGTAGAAGAGGTATTGAAGACCAAAGATGAATTGAGGGAAATGGGAGCTTCTTTGTAGGGTATTAGAAGCTAGGTGAGACCATGAAAGTAGAAGAATAAGGATCATCCAAAATTCATCAATAGTCAAGAGAAAAAACAAGTATTATATAGAAATTTTATCCTTCTAGTGGAAAGAATTCTTGCTTCCATAAAGACCACACCATCAAGATTCACCAACACTATTAACAATATTGCAACAAAACATCAACAATCTGTGGGTCAAGAAGCACTATCTTTGTACATATTTATTTGGTTTCAGTTCTTTATCTACTTATCTCTTCTAGTTTGGCACTCCATCTTTGGAGCTATTTTATTTGGGTTTTAGGATATAGTTTCACATCTTGCTTTATGTTTATTTAGGAACCACCTTATTGCACCCACTTCGTATTGACATCACGTTACCACATAGTCCCATTGACATAATTTTGTGGTGATTTGTTGGACAGTAATAAAATTATCTTATCTTATCTACAAGTTTTCTATGTATGTGCATGTAAAAATCTTATAATAAAGTTCATCATGATTTCCACCCAATCTCAGATGCAATAGTTAACTAATTGGCCACGTTAGCATGAGAACATGGATTCCTCTCTCTATATACACAATTTTTGTATGTATGTGGATGTAGAAACCTTATAGTAAAAGTCATCACAATCTCCACGTAGTCTCAAATGCAATAGTTAACTCAATTGGCCACATTTAAATAGATACATTCCTTCCAAGGAGTTTTTAATCTAGGTAGAGCACTAAAAATACATTGATTTAACCACTTGGACACAATCAGCTTGACATCATTTGACTTACAATTTGGCACTTACAACATGAACTTCTACCACATTCTAAAGTAAAAACAAGAACAAGAAGAAACTAATGTGCATTTTACTTTCCTACTAGTGAAACTTTCTTCTTTTGCATACGAAAGGTTTCGGAACACATTAAGATGCACTTTTGGATTATCAACATCATTCTTAGATGGAAGTGCAAAAATGAATAGAGCACATAAATTAGATAAACTAGAAATGACAGTTGGTGAGTAAGTTACAGATATGAAAGAAGGGAGAAATTAAAAAAGAAAAAAGTTTAGAGTATTAAAGAATGCATCAATGCTTCACCTAATTATTTGTTGTTATGAAAGAGATAAAACATAAGAAAATCATATAAATTTATTTAAACAATGTATTTGAGTGGGGATGGGAAAAAGTAAACAAAAAGCACTCACTAACATCCATCTGCATCTTAATGCCACATCCCATACATTTGTTTCAGGCAATAGTGTAGCTATTTTTATGCATCTTAAAATGCTAAGATTCATTTTCAAATCTAAAAATGTACAACAGAAAGTAGTTGTAATGTGTATATTTCTAATATTCAAGAAAGTACACTCCAAATTAAACACAAGATAATAAGCATTCCAACAAATATTGGCTTTTCTCTTCCTATTAAAGAGAAATTTATATATAGATGTTCATCCCCAAAAACAAAATTGTTAAAACAACTACAAAATATTGAAAATAAATACACTATTTGAAAGCATTAAGTCTCGATAAGTAGATTGTAACACAATGACCTCAATTTATGGCTTCCCAACAAAACAATGATGACAACTTTACAAGTTAGAGCCATGTATGCCAACATATCCATTGATATATTTCAGAAAACACCCAACACATGACCTATGTTGATGTTATAAAAGAAGCTACAATTCATGCATTCCTAGCTAATTGCAAGCACTGTTAAATCATGCGAGTCTTCTGAAGAGAACAGAAACTCTCACAACTACTAATGCATAAATGAAACCTCCCATTAAGCTCATATCCAAAATGTGTGATACTACAACTTCCAAGGAACTTGGATTTCTCTCCACTTAGCAAGTCTACCAAAAACAAGAAAGAAAAGACTTCACCATTGAAATAATATGAGTAGTATCGTATCCACTGAGATTCTTGCTTTTCATAGACTTCCATACCAATATGTTCAAGAAATAGTCATAAAACAAGAAAATTAGTTGAGTCAATTAAGAACCCATGCAGAATTATTGTTTTCTCAATTGGATTACACTTCAATCTGAGCTCTAATAGTATTCAACCCAAAAATGTTGGTTCAGTTAAATAAATATAATATTCCCTTGAGTCTGAAAAAGCTCCGCATAAACCAGAATTTTCTGAATTCACATGAACATAGTATAAAAAAACTCATGTGGTCCAAAGTAGGGTTTCAAAAATTGATACCAATAAACCCACATAAATAACATTCATGAATTATGCTCCAGTGGCAGGCTTTTGATTTTTACACCACCTAGAAAAAATATAGTAACCAAGATTCCACATAGATACTCATTTACATATCGGTTATAGTTTATTTACCTCCATTTACGATGTTGAACAATATCTGATGAAAATTGCAATTTTGATAGAATGCCTCAAAAATATGGAACACAAGTGAGGAGTTTTACTGCCACGACGCTACCAGCATCATGGTATTCTTGTACAAAAATAATTGGTAGACACAAAGTAGTACATTGTACTTCATATTCTTCTTATATTCCAATTGAACTACCTTGAGGGTGGTTCTGATCCTTTGTTATTTAATGTTGGATGTGATTTGACAATTTCATTATCTGGGGGAGGTCCAATACTCCATTTCCCTTCTGACTCTGAAGGATCAATAACATTAACTCCTCCATTTGTCATTCCAAGCGCAAATTGGTTTAGTTCAAATGAATGTGATGTAATGACTAGAGGGTAGGCATTTCTTCCTCTTAAATAACCAAACAACAAATTAAACCATAATATGACCTATCAAAAGACAAATCTAAAGAATAGATATATCAACCTTGAAGGAAAGATCTCGTTTACCTATTCATTCCTAATGGTAAATATGCAGGAGATGCAATATGACAGTGTGGCCTCAATACTTATGCATCAAATACTCCAACTGCACCATCACAGAAGCTTGCATAAACTAGGAGGCTGTCACATGAGTATATAACACTTTACAGATAGAGAATCATGCGGAGACCATTGCAGTGAAAACATGTAATAAGGTCATCCAATAAGATACAAAAACTAAGTGACATATATAACTGTATATGTTTGGATTCAATAATGCTTAAAAGTGCTTACGGAGTGCAAGCAATCCAACTTGGAAGCTTCATATATAGAAATATGGCTCCCATGCACAACCAACAACTGAACTTGATCATTATGAAACTGAACTCTTGTCTCCCCAACCATTGGTGATGATCTTCCTGGTTGTGATGTTACATCTTTTGACTTTCGCTTGTCCCATCCATCGATTCCCCAAAGAAATAACTGTCAAAAAAACATTTGGTTGTGAGAATAGAACATTTCTACTCAAGTAAATTTTTGCAAACTTTATAATGAGAATCACAAAATCATACTATATACAACAATACAAGAAACCATGTACCTGGGAATCAGCTCCAGAAGATACCAACACATTCAAATAATGTGAAAATTCCAGTCTTGTGATTTTCTTTTGGTGACCCTTGAGCTTTTTTTTACCATTAAAAATTGAGGAAAGGGCACAATGAATAAAAATGATGAAGAAATTTAAATTCAAATATGTATTCAAAGGAAGCACCTCATCAAATTGAACATTGTATATTTGAATTGATGAATCCTCCACGCCAATTGCAATGATGTTATTTTCCTGTGGGTTGAAATCCAAAAAAGTGGTCGCAGGAGGAGGTGGCATGAAAGTTTTCATGACTTGCAATAAATAACTAATTAGTATGCCATAAAACCAGTGGTTTAAAATTTAGATAAATTTGTAGCCTTTGAATTCTTAGTCTGTAGTGATGAACACTGCACATGGACCTTCTAGAGTGATATTGAACCGAATCCCATTCCAACTTAATTTGGAAGTTGAAAACCACAAAAGTTGTATTCACAAGTAATACTTTAGACTAAAAATCACTAAGCAAATCAATGTACCAAAACTGAAATCATGTGTCTCATAAAAAAAAATGAAAAGAAACTGATCTTTAGGTAAAAGGGAGTCTCACGTTAAATGTCGTCATATTGAATAAGGAGACCTTGACACCATAATAAGATATCACATAAGAATCATTCTTAGACAATTCTATGCAAGAAGCAGTTTCTTCTGGATTTGTCTCACCGGTGTCATTAGTCATAACAATCCCACTAGATGGATGCCACATATGTAGTGGAATACTCGTTGTAGACTGGAATAAAATACCAAGTCTGACTGACTCCTCAATGATTACTACATAAAGAACAACTGCAAATTATACATTTAGAAGTTATTTAAAAAAAATATTGCTAAAGAACCTAAACTTTCCATAGGTATTTTGATCATTCCGCTTCCATTTTCACAGCTTGTGAAGAGCATTAGATGCCAGTGCTAAAAAAACAACACCTTAATTGGTGTAAATCAGTCTTACTGCTTGCAAGAAATAGCACATTACTTATTTAGATCAATATCAACATAAATTGTAGTACTTAGAACAAATAAAATTGCAATGTATGTCAACCTTTAGTGTTTTTTGTAATATGAGGATGATATCATACCTTGCTTCCATGTATTGCATCAAGAAACCAGAGATACCTACACTAACCTAGATAAGTGATGTGAGTCAATTTCCAATTCTTGTTCTTGTGTGTAACCTCATCTAAAAGCCTTGGTTAAACATTTGGTGTTTGATTGGTGTCTATAACATTATGCACACATGGTGTCTTGAGTGTAAGATAATTGTAAGAATCCATGGATCATATCATCCTATTTCTATAAAAGATTTGCCAAAATAACCAAGAATGGATATTACAACATTTGAAAGAAACTAAGATATATGGAAAGTATCAATATCTGGAGTCTGGAGTGAAAATTATCTATATGTGACAACCTACACTATATGGTGGGACAAATATACTAAAATATATAAAGAAATTATTATAGGAGAAAAGTATTACAAAGTTAGTCATCGAAACTGTAGGTGGAAGTCTCTCTGAATGTTCTATAGCACCAGGAATTATGGAACTAGGTGCAGTGACTGCAGGAGGCATGGAATTCACAATTGAACTCTGCACAGTAAAAATCACCTAGTTAGAGTTTAAACTTTATCATTTATTAGAAATACATGTATATAGTAAATGTACATGGCAGAAACAATTTACCTTTGTTGATGATTGTAACTGGTCGCACCCTCGTTCCCTCGAAGGATCTAGTCTCAAGCATAAGGTATAGAAAATGATCAAAAATACAAATGAGACAAAATATACAAAATTGAAGAAAAGTAAAACCCAAATCTACATAAAGAAACTCAACAAACTAAATTACATTCCAAGTTAATATTACCACATTCCATTAGCATTGTAAGCCATTGTAGTGCACCAGAGGCGAGGAGCATTATAGTGAACCCTATATTTTGCAAGGTCATACAACCATGCTTTAATATTTCCATCAATAATTTAGAAAAAATAAACTACTTACAAACAAACAATCATAACCTATTTATATTTAGTGCAATACAGTATTTCTGGCATGGGAAAAAACTCATATAGAGCCAAACATCAAACAAAAGTAGAATATTCACCATAACTTCAAACAATTAAAATTTAATACTACTCAACTGCAATTCACATAATCGTTCAGGTCTTAAGGAACACAGTACTTGAATATTTTCTTTCTAATGAGGAAAAAAATAATAGACGGAAGCTTCATGACCTTCAAATGTGTATTGTTTCCTACCACTTACTACATCCCACACCTACAAGCATAAGAAAAAATAATTTTTCTTCTTTTCATAAACATAAAATTAAATGACAACAATTAGAATGTGTCTTGGGATATTCGATAAACCATATTTTCTTGGTGGTCTTATCGTCCCCACATGTAATTATGTAGAGCTACGAGGTAGGGTGAGAAAAATAAATATCGTATCTTATTTTCATTTGCATCTCTTCTCTTTTTGTTTTTATAAATTTGAATTTCCAAATTTGGCATCGAGATTCTTTTCTGTAATTTGAAAATATGCAAAAGTTGGAAGTTAAAAATTAGATATATATCCAAATGATATCACCACAAAGTTCATATTCGATTTGTATAAAATTATCAGAACACAACCTAACAAAAATTCTTTGCTTTAAAAGAGTAAATATTTTCTATAAATGAAGCTAGCTCACAAAATGTCAATTGTGCAATTAGACTTGCAAAATATCAAACAATGATCTATTGCAGGACGAAGGAGATGCAATAAAATAGATAATAACAACTGAAAATGTTGCTCAATGAGATGATCATATAGCATAGATTCTAGATTAAAAAATGCTAATGTTAATGGAAAAAAAATGATACAAAGCTATCTTACATTTCAGTGAATATCAAGTACTTAAAGTTACCTTTGGTGTTTTCATTCTCAAGTGATACCAACACTCAAATTCTTTCACTTTATGTTAGCATGTGGCATTGCCGCATAGAATCGCTTTGCTTTATCTTTGAAAAGTGAGCTTTGTCAATCAACCATGCATCATCAATAGGAGGATGGCCTTGGATTGGCGCTAAGAATGGGGAGTGTTTCACATATGCACACATCAACACACCACACGTTAAAGAACAATGATGCATAAAGGGTATTTCACAAAGAGTTAAAAACATAGCAGCTTCCAAAATATGCAGATATCCAATTGGAGAATTGTGAACCGGTCAGGAACATTTGGAAGGAGGACAATCCCTTGATAAACTACTTGCATTTATAATTAAAAAATGAAAATGTCAGTATAGACAGTATTGGCATGTAAATAAAAATGGGTATGAAAACTTTGATTACACCAATATGAGATTTTCATCAAAACTACGTGGAATAGTAAGAAATGTTGGATTCCCTTGCATATCCCTATGGCCTTGGATTGGCTTCATGAAAAGGAGTGTTGCACCTCTACACACATCAACACGTCACATGTTAAGAATGGTGATGCCAAAATAAAGGGTAATTGGCATAGATTTCAAAAGATGGTAAAAAAATAGTAACTTAGTCTTGCAAAAAAATCAATGTGTTGGAAATAGTGTTGAAAGCATAGCATCTTGAAAACCTTGGGGATCACTAATTGGAGACTTGTCAAGTAGTTGGGAATGTTTCATATCCCTTTGGATTTGAGTTGATGATAGGGGAGTGGATTGTTGAACCTTTGCAAACATGAACACAACAAATGGATATGAAAGATATGTTATTTCAAATAAATTGCTTTCAAAACATGTGAAAATTCCACTGAAATGTACCTGGCATGGAAGGAAAGTTTGGATTCCCTTGCATATCCCTATGGCCTTGGATTGGCACCATTAAAAAAGTGTGTTACACTCTACACACATCAACACAACACATGTTAAATAATGGTGATGCCTAAATAAAGCGTAATTGACATAGAGTTTAAAACAAGGAAAAAAAATAGTAACCCAATCTTGCAAAAAAAACAATGTGATTGAAATGGTGTTGAAAGCATATCATTTTTCAAACCTTGCAGATCATGAATTGGAGACTTTTCAAGTAGTTGGGCATGTTGGATCTCCCTATGGCTTTGAGTTAACGCCAGAAGAGTGGATTTTTGAACCTGTGCAAACATGAACACAACAAATGGATATGAAACATATGTTATTTCAAAGAAATTGCTTTCAAAACATGTGGAAATTCCATTGAAATGTACCAAGAATGGTAGGAAAGTTTGGATTCCCTTGCATTTCCCTTTGACTTTGGATTGTCGCCACCATTTTGGAGTGTTGCACCTATGGAAACATAAATACATCACATGGTAAATATGGGTGATGAATAAATATACTAATCTAAACCCACTACTCTAGTCGATCTTTGAAACTAACATTGGACCATAGATAGTGTTTTCTTGTCTAGAGGACGTCCTTGTTTGTTGAGATAGTGAAACTGAAATGGTTCTTATTCTAATGCAGGGACATTCAAATCAATTTCCATTCCACTGTGTTTTCTTTTTCTTTTTTGTTTATTTTTAGGGCTTAGGAAAATCTTCTTCCTCTTCAAAGACATATCAAGAGCATCCACCCCAACTGTGAATTCAAAACTATTGGAGGAGCTAGTCAATGAGCCGACTAGTCGAATAGCCGACTAATTAGAGATTAGATCGGCCTCATAAAGTCATTTCTGTTGACCAAATCGACAGGTAGTTATTTGTAATTGTTTTTAATCATATATATTAGGCTGTTGAGCCAGACGAGAACTTGGTTTAGTTCTATGTATGTATGGACCCTCATGTTATAATATAATATGTTACTTCCTTATCTATGTTCTTGTCTCTTGTGTCTGTTATTTTTATATGATTCCATGTGTATTCTTGGTAACCTTCTATGATCTGCGAGATTACAACATTGGTTATGTTGCCGGTATTACATATATGAATGTAATGACCATAAGAAGATGATATCAGAACAAAAGATTAAGAACTGGTGGGAACGTAAGATAGCAAATTATTTGCAGAACCACGCAAGGAGAAACAGATTGACCATTGCTTAGGCGAAGGAGAAATTCTTCACTGAAACACATGAGAAATTTGTAGAATCGATACCTCAGCTTTTGAAAAAACTTCTAGATGAAAAATCTAGAAGCAACTAAGGACCAAGAGCTACTGGAGAAATTGATTTGAGGGGGACGAACAAACTTGTCAGAGTGGTTTGAAAATATCACAGACAAATTCTGCGAGGAACAAGTCGTGGAATAAAGAACTTCAGTAGAAAGCATTCAGGAAAGGTTTTATACAGACCTTACCAAGTAGTTCCTTTGCTCCTTACCGACCCTTTTGTTCAAATTCCTCTTAGAAAAGGGAGCGGTCCATATCGTAGAACCTCGTCTATCATGACGTGAACTGCCACCAAATTCTAACTCGGTGGATAAACAGAAAAAGTGGGAAAAATTCATTACTGAAAGGGAGTGGGAGTACTTCCTAAGCAAATAAACAGAACTATTCGAGCTTTATAAAGCGTCAAGTAGGCTATGGGGGGGTAGCTAGGCATATGTCAGTGTAAAGTAAAAATGATTCTATTCGACTAAATAAAATACCATCAACAGCAATAAAAAGTCAACCTAAAAAGGAAATCGAACGAACAGTGACACACAAAGGTACGACAGATTTACAGAAAGTAGAAAGAGAGAAGAGGTTGAAAAGAAGGGAAGAAAGAAGAGAACGGGCTATAGCACTACAAAGAGGGATGACTACTAGGGTGACAGACCAGGAAAGAAATCCACCAAAGTTGGGTCATAACCGATAGGAACAAGGCATGGATGAAGAAGCATCACCCATGGAAGAATACTTGTATATAGAGCAGCGAGAAGCTCTCCAACTAGAAATTCCCCATGAGCTAATACCTTTGTCTCCAATGAATCCAAGTACTAGGATATAGGCCATTGTCGAAGAAGACCTAATACTAAGAGCTGGTGAGTTTGGTATATGGAGCTGACTAGACGACAAGGTAAACAATGATAATCATCTAGTGATCCATCGACCGGAGGAAGGAAAGTGGGTAACACTTCAGGAATACCCTTCGAACTGAAGTATCCACTTGCTCTACCCAACACATGAAAGAGCAACCCCCCTTCCAAACACATCTTTTCAAAATACGAAACAGTCGAACCTGTAGACAAATCAGTGCAGTTGGACATCAACAGGATAATTTGACCCAAACTGACTACTTGTTGAAGAAGAAATGACAAACAAAATGAACGACGAGAATGAAAGTTCTGTCGACAACAACTCTGCACATCAAGACAAAAAAACATCCCACTACCCCCACCACTGCCACCTCCTAGAGGAGACAGCGACAATGATACCGACATGGGTCGCGGATCAGCACATATCCCTCTATATGAGGGTGATGAAGATCCTAGATGACATTGGTTTGTCTCTGAGTCAATATGGGAGGCAAATCAAGTTATGGTCGAAGAACGACAGATGGCACAGTTCCTCGGTGCCTTGAGGAAAAGGCACTAACGTGGTACATGACCTATATAGAGAGAACTCCCTAAGCATCTAAAGAAGCCATTAAAGCACAATTCTTGTCTTTCTTTAAAACTCCAGATGCAAAACATCTAGCAGCCAAAAAGCTGAAAACAACATCTCAGAAGCCAGCAGAGTCTATCTGGAAATATGACAAATGATGGAAGGACCTCCTCATCCAACTAGACTATGTAATTGATGAACAACTATTAATTCAGTGGTTTCTTGTAGTTCTATAATAGAAAATCCGGTGGCACATAAGCTTGGAGACATTTAAAACATTAGAAGACACACTTACCAAAGCTCTACAAGTAGAGATGGACGAAGATTTCCTAGCATATCCCATTGATACTAGACTGGAAGAACACCTAGAAATCATGCAAAAATCATTGAAAGAGCTGAACCTCAAGAATCAAGATGTCTGGTGCACAAAATGCTCCACGGCCGGACACACTAAAGATAACTATCGACAAGGCATAAATCAACAGGGCGTTCAGTTTGTTCAGACAAAATGCTTTTGCGACATTTTCCAAGAACATGGAGAACATACAATGAAATATTTCCAATATAACATGAAAAATGGCAAATCATATTGGTGTGCAATCTATGAGGTAAAATGTCACGCAACGACCGACTGCCACCTAAATTTAAAAAATCGACAAAATTACCAAGCAGTCTACCAGATGAATGCAGTCACGTAGAATAACGATAACACCCAATGAATCAATAATCAAAATGAGCCAAATAATCAAAGATATGAAGGTCATCGATATTAGCACCGGTTCGACAGCCGTCGTGGAGGATATCGAGGTCGAGGACGATTTTCTGGAAATCACGAGAATTGACCACGACAGCCCATCTAGTGCTTTACATGCTAAAAAGAAGGCCATCGATACATTAGAGGAAATTAGAGGTCTAAAATGGGCCTCCTAAGGAAAATAAAAAAATAATAGTTAAAATAATAGATTAATAGTTAAAATAATAAAATAATAGTTATTAATTTTGGAGGAAGAATGAAAAAATTAATTTTTTTTGTTCATATTTTCGACATAACTCCCTTTGTTTTTACTCAAATTCCAAGAGGGAGGGCTCGTTTGATGTGGAATTTAATTCTAAATCCAACGAGTACCCACACTACATACTTTTGACATACCCCTCTACCCCAAAAATAATAACTACCTAAAAAAATATGATGATGACATCATCATCACATTTTATCAGGTATTTCTTGTTTTTGGGGTAGCGAGGTCTATCAAAAGTATGTGTGGGTACTCATTGGATGCATAATTACATTCCACATCAAACGAGCCCTCCCACTTGAAATTTGAGTAAAAACACCGGGAGATATGTTGAAAATACGAACAAAAAAAGCAGTTTTCTTTTATGACAAATATGTCAATTTAACCATTATGGTTGACTCATTTTATTGAAATTCTATCGGTTCTTGAATTCCAAATCACAAAATTTATTGTTGGCGCATTTTCTTATAAGTCCCATTTTAGACCCCAAATTTCCTCTAATGTGCAGACTGTCCATACAAGAATAGAACCGATCTAAATTTTGTACTAACTATGGTGTAGGCGATCACTCATTAGAGGATTGTCCCACCATGCTCAACAAAATTAATAAAAATAAAAATGTTAATGTCTTATCGTGTGTTCAAAAACATGATGTAATCAATACAAAGAACCTGCACATAGTAACCCGACAAGGGACAAAAATTAGGAATGATAATCCATGTATAAGTAAAATAAAAGAAAATAATGATTATCCTAACCCAGGTAAACAAAAACAATTATATAATGATGCAATGAATATGTTTAAATAATTTTCTAAAAAGGAAGAAGCCGATGACAGTCGACAAAAAATAGTTAAAGAATGAATACGTGTAGTACAGGATGATAAATCGGTATCTCAATTCATTGACTTATTGTATAATATGAAGCATAATAATAATACATAAAAAACAAACCAAAAACATATGCAGTCTAAACCAAAAAGACAAAAGCAGTGTTGACCCACTTGTCAACCTAGAAATTGAAGGATACCATGTTCGACAAGTTGTACTCGACTTCGGTTCACAAGTAAATATTATGAATTGTGACACTTGGGAACAATTGGGTAGACCTTGACTATATGAGTCAAGTGTATACCTCAAGTTATCAGACCAAGTTCTAATCGAACCCATAGGGGTTTGGAGAAATCTCGATACGACAATAAAAGGAATATCGACTAAAGTCGAATTTGAAATTATTGACCCCAAGGAAGGATCCAGTTCCTTCCCAGCTTTAGTAGGTCAACCTTGGGGAAGAAAAATGATACCATCAATATATCTATACAAAGAAAGGATAAAAATAAAAGAGAATGGACAGAAAGTCATAGTACCTATTCACCCTTCCTAAGGGGAACCTTGGATAGAACCTATTGATGAAGAAGTTGACATCAGACAACTATATCAAATACAAAATAACGAAGACTACATAGAACCCAATATCTATGGTGAGTTTCATTTAGGTAATCAAGATTCAGTAGGATATAATTCAGACATAGAGTTATATGATTGGGAAGTTGAAAACTATGAGAACCAAGCAAGAGGTTGTTGAACCATTCAGGCCATACAGAAGAAACCAATCGATCAATGTTTCTCAGTCTCCATCATCCCAAAAATATTTGAAAATAAAGGTAGAGAATATCCCACCTTAACCCCAACAAATATAAGTATCAGATAGATCCCAAGGTATAAAGAAAGAGAATCCTCAGTTATGCATATAGAATAAGTATCTAAAAGAATAGGTAAACAAGGCCGACTACAAAGCTTGGTAAAAACCTTTACAAGACAAGCTGCTCGATGGTGGGATACCCATCAATCAAGATTACAGACGTGGACAACAGCTTCAATTTACTTCGTAGAAATATTCAAAGGAAAGAAGCTAACCAAATAGGCACAAATACCTGTGTTCATCCAAGGGAAAGACCCAGAAGAGCACATAAGAACATGTGAAAGACAATGGAGAAGACTTGGGTAAAAAGGCGAACATACATGGCCACACCTGTTTCCCTCGATGCTAGCCGAATTACCAAAATAATGGTATAAAATGGAAGAATCACGAGGCGAAACATTTCAATGGAACGAACTTAGAGAGAAATTCACTAAAGACTTCATTTTTATACCGCAGAATGAAAAGTTAGTCGAAACTGCAAAACAAATAAAAGCATTTATAGAATTGACCAGGAACAACAGTCTCATACAAAACTATGATCGACAGACAATACCATGTAATAACATACAAACCAATATAATACCACAGTCGACAAGACTGCAAATGGAAAACGAAAATATGGAAGGAAAAAGCTTTCGATGGAAATCATATCACTCAGAAACAACAAAACTAGTTCACACAGTATTTAAAGTTGTCACAACCGACAAAGAAGATACCGACCGAATGATTGCAACAGACTTTCCTTCTACATTCTCACAATTCAAAGAAGGGAGTCTTCTGATCAATGAAGCTAAAGCACTAGAATGGTTGGAATCCAAAGTTAAAACTAAATATTTTAACATATCAAATGATGATTGACCAAAAATGGAAAAAAATGGCAATTACTAGAATGAAGAAAAAATGTCTTAGATAGTAAACCTACTGAAAGAATTCCAGGATGTCTTTGGTAGAGACTATAAATATATCAAAGGACTAGTCCATGAAATGGGTGAGATGAATATTAACATCAAACCTGATGCCTGACTCGTAAAGAAGAGGCCATACAAATTAGCTCATAAATACAAAGAGATCGACAATATGCTCGCAGCAGGAATTATCAATCTTATTGACCAGTTGGAATGGGAAATTCCAATGGTCGTACAAACAAAGAAACAAGACCCGACGAAACTAAGGATCTGTGTCGAATTCAGAGATAGAAATAAAGTCACCCTAATAGACCCATTCCCAACACCATACGTAGATGAAATCCTAAATGAATTTGGAGGATATGAATGCTACTCATTTACAGATGGATTCTCAGGGTACAACCAAGTACCAATAGCCAAAGAAGACTAGAAAAACATGAAATTCATATGTGAATTAGTCTCATTCGCCAACAAAGTTATTCCTTTTGGTCTAAAAAACGCACCTATGGTATTTTTTGAGAATTGTTGTCAAAACATTTCAAGAATCTATCTACAAAACAATGGCAGTATATTTCGATGACTGGACAATATACTCCATGCTGAAAGATCACTGCAAATGGCTAAGGCTCATGTTGGAACGATGCTGACAAATCCAGTTATCTCTGAACATAAGGAAATGCATATTTATAACTCATATAGGGATACTATTAGGGCACATTCTATGAAAATAAGGCATCAAGGTCGACTTTGCAAAGATAAAGATTATCCTTGACTTGAAACCACCAGTGAACCGAAAACAAGTCAGGGTACTAATCAGACACATAGGATATTACTGGAAATTTATTAGATTCTACTCAGATATGACCTATGCACTAGAATAAATATTAAGAGAAGATCAGGAGTTCGACTGAACATATGAATGTAACATATCATTTGACACATTAAAAAGGAAACTAGTCGAGGCACCTATCCTCGGATTCTCAAATTGGTCAATCAAATTTCATGTACATATCGACGCATCAGGCCTAGCAATAGGCACGATATTAACACAACCAGGGGATGATGGAATGGATTACCCTATAGTTTATAGTAGCAGAAAACTAAACAAGGCAGAAAGGAACTATTAGACAATAGAGAAGGAAGCATTATGAATGGTCTTTTCACTACAGAAGTACTGACATTACCTACTAGCCAACCCTTTCATATTCTATACTAACCACCAAGTGTTGAAATACCTTGTAAACAAACCTTTGCACCATGGGAGGATTTTTCGATGTCTACTACTATTCCAAGAATTTGAATTCAAAGTCGTTGTTAGACCAGGAAAATTAAATGTCAGAAGCAACCACTTGTCTAGAATCAACACGGGAGAGGAGCCGATAGGAGTCGAAGATGACCTACCAGATGCACACTTATTTCGAATAGAAGTTTTCCCAATAGAATTGGAGGAAATATCTCAATTCCTAGAAAATGGTCAAGCACCAGAGGGCATGAGCACGAAAAAGAAACAAATCTTAGCTATGAAGGCTACACCATACAGCCTCATAAATGGATTTTTATATAAAATGGGCTTGGACAACATACTCAGGTGATGTGTATTAGAACATGAAAGAGATAATATCATGTATGAAGGACACTATGGCCCGGCAGGAGGACATTTTCAAGCAGATACAACTGCCAAGAAAATCCAACCGTCGGGGCTATGGTGGAAAAACTTATACAAGGATTACAAAATGTTTGTTAGCCAGTGTGACCGATGCCAACGACTCGGTCGACCTCTGCCTAGTAGATAAATTCCCTCGATATCAGTAAACCCAAGTTTGACATTTGAAATTTGGGCCATCGAATTCATAGGACCATTCCCAATACCAGCAAAAAGAACAGCTGCAAGATATATAATAACTGCAGTAGAATATGTAACCAAGTGGGAGGAAGCAGAACCTGTCGACACATGTTCCAGTGATATAGATGCTAAATTTATCTATTAAAACATAATTACTAGATTTGGATTCCCACTAATCTTAACCAGTGACCAAGGATCACACTTCATTAACAAAACCATCGAAGCATTGACAGACCAGTTCAAAATTGATCACCGACATAGTGCAGCTTATCACCCTCAATCAAATGGAGCAATAGAGGCATTCAACAAAACATTAACAAGGTGTTTAAAAAAAATTTGAAACACCAACAAGGATGATTGGGACGAAGAAATAATTACCTTATTATGGGCTTACATGACAGCATACAAACGTTCGACTGACCAAACACCATTTCGACTAGTCTATGGCCAAGAAGTAGTCATTCCACTACATTTCCGACAGCAAACACCTATCATAGCATATATTTTACATGTCGATGTAGAAGAAGGAAGGAAGGACCGACTAATGCAACTAAGCAAGCTAGAAGACCACCGACTGCTTGCTTTACAACATTAAGAAATTCAAAAATAGTAGCAGAAGGCTTGGCATGATCACAATATCAAAAACAAAATCTGTCGCTAGGGGAGCTCACCTTACTATATAATAGTCGAGTAAAAGGAAAAACCAAAAATTTACACACATAATGGATGGGACCTTATGGTGTCGACGAAATTCATGCCAACATATCAGTCCAACTAAGGACATTACAAGGCATAATATTTCAGAAACTTGTTAATGGTGCCTGACTAAAACGGTACAAAAATTAAGCAAGTTCAAAAAAAGAGAGAGTAATATATATATGTATGTATGTATAATAACCATAACTGTTAGAAAAAGCCCATAAAAATATAAAAATCCCAAAAACAACAAACACGTCCAACACCCGTAAACCAAAATGACAGGAAAATTTAGAAGATTTACTAAAATTCACTTCCACAACCGACACCAACCCCATCGACATACTGCCATCGACCACCCGCATGATCGACATCGACCGACGACTATGAAGGTCAAATCATGCCTTCATGACCACAATCAGAAGGAGCACCAAAATCAAATCGTATTTAACGCAAACTCGATAGACCGTGTTGGACCATCATTTCCGCCATTAATACATCCATCGACAGAATCATCACTCGCTCCACCTATAAATACCACGCCAGAAAAATATCATTTACCATATTATGAAGAGATAAAGCAACCAAGTCTTCAGAAATTTGAGACCAGAGACCCTGTAAGAAAATCCAACCAAGAAATCGACAAAATGGCCTTGAAGGAAACCAGAGCCGCAACTGCAAAAACAAAAGAACTACAATCCACCGAAACCCACTCATGAGAATATTAAGAAACAAACAAAAAGGCCAAGGTACAGGAAACTTCATGGGAAAAAACCTGGGCAGAAATAAAAGAATGGGCCTATGTGGACAAGAAAATGACACAAGAAGAAGAGAAGATAAGCCACAGTACCATTATGAGTTACATGAACACACCATTCATGGCGAGTTTTGGAGGAACAAAAGAAATATTAGTAAAATTTATCATCAGTCAGTATCACAATACTAAATTCTACTTCGACAGACTAGTAGAAATTTCCGGTGAAGTCATATACAAGCTTACCAGTCTCTCAAACCAGGGTAACCCTGTTCCTATTGGCATAAAATAAGGACTGGTAGAACGAATAACATGAACAACAATAGGGAAGAACTCTAAAGGGCTAATGATCAGTCAAACACAAGCCCGGACGCTGCAAATTATGGCCAAAATCATAGCAACAGGACTCACCCCTACAAGTCGAGTAAGTGATCTGAAGCTAGACACGCTGGAAGCAGTTGACACAATAGCATGCACATGGAAAGTTTATCACTGGGATTAGTATGTCGCCGACATGGTCAAGACCATATGTGAGAAATGCCAAAATTTGGTCGAAATTATCAGGTTCCCATCGCTGATAATTTGGATAGCCATGTACCACTTATGTCCGATCGAAGATAAGCAATTCCAAGATCCTGGAAAATATCACATGTGGAGGTTCAAACCATTTTCACATAATGGAATGCTGAAACAAATGGAAAATGGAAAAGTAATGCTAAAAAATGGTTCCAGACCTTAAAGGTCTAGACAACTAGGTGGAGGGTGCCTCAGAACATCAAAAGAATCCTACCAAAACCTACACACATTCAACTATAGATTGACCACACTGCAGTTTGGTACATGCAGGGAGGAAAAGCAAAAGCAAAATCTCTCAACTATTATCCAATAGTCAAAGAGATTTTCCAAGAATTAGCTCAACAATCCAATACTAAGTTGTCGATACCAGCAAAAGCGAATGAATTAAACCAACTAATTGAAGAACCATTGACTAAACAGGAAAAAAAGGAGGACTACAAACTCCACTTATATATTAGTACCTTCATGTCGAAAGATATACTGACAAAGGATACCAACAAACTTCAACTGACAATTGTCCCACAACCTATCCAAATGGGAAGCACACCAACTGAACATCAGATGGCTATACCAACAGAAAAAAAATATCATCCTGGCTCACCGACAGGAAGAAGGAGAAGAGCATACAGAAGAAGATATCGAATCAGATAATCCAGAATATGCTATGACAAAAGAAAACTTAAGGAAAATAGAAAAGGAAATAATAGCCTCAAGGAAAAGGAAGGAAATTCAAGAAAAAGGGAAGGGAAAGCGCAAGCTTATCCTATCTGAATCAGAAGATGAAAAATAACTATTGGCTACTGCTATAGATATCATAGAAGATGTAGCAACAAATAAAATTTTGGTCTAAACACAATTCAAGTGGTTCGTCGACGCAGGAGCAAAGCAAGGGAGATCAAAAAGGGTAAAAACTACAACCACTTCAGTCGATGAGAACATTGTTGATCTAGTCTCTACACCCCGAACCCCATCTCCAACCCAGATCACACAAGAGGATACCCCAAAGATACCCACCATAAGACCTGTCGACATCTGTAAGAATTCTATGATGGAAACACTAAAAGATCGATTCGACCACAATGGTGATTTCTAGGCATTCATTGAAAAATTACTCGAACTGCTCACCTCTATTCATAAAATTACCACCAAATTCCCACTACTTGAATCTACTTCACCACGCTAGATCGTCTCTCAGCAAATTGGCCAAATACCCCAGAAACCAAGATCTGTGGGAACTATCAAGTCCATATTCTTAAGGAACCTTGACAAGACATCTCAAATTGTTGCAAGCTGCACTTCATCATTTACCCATCAGATGTCTCAAATCCCATACTAGCCAATGAACCAGCAAGAGACGCAGAAGAAGATAACCAGGAAGATATTTTTGCAATCAACCAGGTGATTGACAACCTATTCTCTAATGATCCAACCAATTCACCACTGGAATTTGAATATCCACTGCCGACTGACAATATCCCCACGACACCAATTACACCAAACCATTCACCATCTCCACCACCACTTCCCAATCCAGAACCTTTGCCAAACCCTGAACCACCTGATTCAAATCCCCCAGATACACACCGAGCTACAAGTTCCACCTGAGAAACTCAACTGAAAATTCCATTGACCAATGAATATCAATAGCTAGAAAACCAACCATAGGGAAATCTACAACTTATAGAATCATAGGCAGAACAACAGATAGACCAGCATAGACACAAAACAAAAAGAAAAGACAAAAAGAAGAAAGAACACCACAAAGAACAAAGGCTGACAGTGATCCACATCAGCCAACTTGGATTGACTATTGTAGTCAACATAAATAAAATCAGAGATGGAGAGTTGGGTCAACTCCTAGAAACTCTTGTCACAGAACCAGCAATAAGAAACCAGACTAAACGAGAGCAAATTGACAACACTAAGAAAGAGGAAATCAATTTTCTAAGAAAATTCAAGAGTTCGATTCAAATAGTGATACCAAGACCAATTAAGGTCGACACCGACAAGCCACTGGAAAAAGAATACCAGCTATTTGAAAGTGTGGTGTCGACCCTACAAATACACCTACAAAATACAAAGGAAGATCAAAAAGAGGAAACATCCAGACTACTAAGGCACCAGTATACAACATTCTTGGAAGCTCACAAAGTACTATAGGATCACTTGGAAGAGTCTATCATCACAACTGAAGTACTCCGCCATTGGCCTACCTACTACAGACAAGTATTTCAGCAAACCAGCCAGATTCGTGAGAAAATCCAAGTACTAGAAAAGAGGTGAGGCATCGATGAAACAATGAGAAGTACAATACAAGACCAGATTGCATTAGAAACAACCAAATTGCAGAAACTGGAGAAACAAGCACACCCGTGGGTACAATAAGCACTATCGAGCCTCGACAATCTCGACACAATCTAACCAAGGATGAAGAGACTACTGGATACAGTGGAAGAAAAATCTCAATTTATAGGACCCAACATGGAAAGTATCACAGATTTTTCCATCCAAGAGAAAATGTCAACTCTCTCAAGCATCACAACTTTGACTATCGACATCCAGAAAGTACTACGTAACTGCACAGAGTTTCAACACCAATTATCCATTACACAAGAAGCCTTTGTGGAAGTATGTGTCCAGAAACGACCGACCATCCGACTACACAGTCCATGAAGACAAACCATAAAAGAAGTAACCACCTCAGACAATGTAGTGTTAGGTAACTCCCATGTTTCTTTGAGATGAAGAAATATTTTGTTCCTACGGGAGATGTTGGAGGAGCTAGTCGATGAGCCGACTAGTCAATGAGCCGACTAGTCGCATAGCCGACTAATTAGAGATTAGGTCAGCTGCATAAAGTCATGTCAATTGACCAAACTGACATGTAGTTATTTGTAATTGTTTGTAATCATATATATTAGGCTATTGATGCAGATGAGAACTTGGTTCAATTCTATGTATGTATGGACCCTCATGTTATAATATAATCTGTTACTTCCTTATCTATGTTCTTATCTCTTGTGTTTGTTATGTCTATATGATTCCATGTGTATTCTTGGAAACCTTCTGTGATCTATGATATTACAACAAAAATCCATAAGGTGTTGCTTGTTGGCCTCTTTCAACAAATTTTTCTCCATATCAGTCAACTATTTCGTCTTGTTCAATGTGGTAGGGGGGTTATTTTGAATCAACTACAAGTATCTAAATAAATCCTCTCTAGCAAAATGAAGTTCCTCCGCATCTCCCTCAACACTATCAATGGATAGAAGATCAATGTTGACATCTACACAATGGTTGTGGGGATCTATACTTATGTCAGGAAGCTCATTAAATGTGTTACCCATTGCATCCTGATGACATAATGGTTTTGAATTGCTTGAGCTGAAATATAACCAATTGACCTTTATGGCATGCTTGCAAATATTCCCACGAATATAGCATGGGAATTCACACACTATAAAATCGACACGATACCAATTGACAACATATTTATTATTGTGAATACTTTGATTCCTCAGCCAATAATATTGAGCTATGCTCTCATGAGGAAAGCAATCATCATCTTGTATTCTTCTAGCCTTTTCTACGGATGATTCAAATTGCTTCTCTTTCTTATAATTGTTCAAGTATCCTTCCTTTTTTAAAATTTCCTTGAACCAAAAACAAGGTTCAACACTTGTTAATAGCATGTACAACAACCGGTCCATCCTATGAGAACACTTCCTCCTTTGATCACATAGAAAGATGGTATTCAGGTAACAATGGTATGAATCAACAACATTGTTAGTCTCTTGATTGGCATGAGGGAAATATCAACATCCTTTCACCCACATCCCTAAAGGTAATGAACCAAGTTAGTGTAGGTATATCATCTTTATGAAAGACACAAAAAAACAATTAGAGTTTGTTCACTTACGAAAATTGTCCATGGAAACCCAATTCTTGTGGAAGTATTCTAAGAACTTATTTTCGTTTGCAAATTTGCTAAAAAATCCATGGATTGGATCATCCACATCATCATTGGAACTATGCTTCATGATGAATCCTAAGTCCCAGAACATATCATTTTCTTTTTCTTTATTGCAGACCAAATTGTTCACATTTTTTTCCATGCCCTCCGTACATGCAAGACACACAAGATCACTTCACACCCTGTGAGCCTCCTGCAATATTAAATGCATTTAAATGTGAGATTCTTAGAATAAATGCAAGATATAGTGCAGCATAAGAATATTAAAGTTACCTCAAAGCATAAATTTCAACCAATGCATCATCAACCATGAAAGCATTGAATTTCCAATTAGAACGAATTTGGTAGCACTGTTGCATGAGCTGCTCCAACCATAATGCAATATCAGTTAATGTATTTCGTTCTGCCACAACCAATTCTACATGAACTCTGCTTTTTTGTTCATCAAATTCCATGAGTGTGTAAATTTGATACTCAGCATATTCAAAGAACATGTAATGTCAAATTCAAGTCATCGGTCATATTGAATGGCTACAATTCAAATATGCATATTAAATCATCGACATTCAACTTACTCTGTATTTATTTGTACTAAAAGTTGAATCCATGACTATTATGTTATTGTGGGATAGCTTGACCATGGTATCCAACATCCATTTTTTTGAATTCCCATTATGAAATGGACACCTGGACAATTGGGTATTTGGTAAAATAATAAATCTTTCGATCACTTTTGATACCATGATTTGACGCTCATTTCATCATTCTGGTGGAGTTGGTATTTACCCTTCATCAAATGACTATATATGTTAACAATATATTACCTAGATAGAAGAAATATCTATCTTGAACTGTTGGATCCATGTCAACTTGCATGTCGATGTGCATTTTTATATGTTGAATCAGTGTATACTCCCCAAAGGTAAAAACTCCCCACATAGGAAATGATGTCATTCGTTAGCTTTGGCTTATGCAATGTGCTCACCTCACCCAAAGTGTCAAGTTTTCCATGACATGGCCATCTTTGTTCATCTTTGTGCTCATACATATTGTAAATCAATATTGCTCTATGAGGACTTTGAACCATAACTTTTACAATGAAGTGGCATTGGAAGCCCCTCTTCTGTGAAGTCTTTCGTTTAGCTAAATGCTCTCCTCTTCTATCATTTGGGCCATATCAACATTGATAACTACTTAGGGAGTTTTGAAACATTAGTAAATACTATCAATGATAAATGAAATATGAAGGCTATTATATAGAGAATGCACTCTCAAAAAAATTACACTTCATGTAGTAAGGAAGCACTATTCCTTTCTCCAGGTTTTTTGTTTTGGTGGTGTAGGAAAGTACATGGAGCATCGAGGTTTTCTTCCTCCCCTCTAATAAAATCAGCAACTCTACGTGAAGGGACTAAAGCAACACGATCTATACTTTGGTTTTCTCAATATATTTCAGTCCAAACTAAGTCTTTACTAGAAAACGTGACCTTCTCTTTTAGATCTTGTACCTCAATATCCATGATCGCCTCCCATTTTCCTTGCTTGCCCATTTTGTGCTAATTCCTACATACATTATGCGAACACATGAGAAATCTAGATTATGCAAAAACATGCAAGAAATAAAAATCTCTATTTAAGAAAGAAAATTCCAAGACTACGGTTTGTAGGTTAACTTTTCTCAATTCCAAGAAGTTACACTATCAAGAATATATAATACATTAAATGACATATGCATGAATAATCAGTCTAACAATAATTATGCCATCATTGTCAAGGTATATATGCACAAGTTTTCCAAGAATAATTTTAACGAGTCATAATATTGAGATTCCTAAGTGGTGCCAAATGGGAAATCACCATTGGCTCTAGAGTCTAGGGTTTTATATTTTATGGTTTGTTTCTAAGGCCATTGGGCAAAAACAATGGGGTGACACCCAATAGTAGACCCTTTAGACAGGGATTCTGAGAAACCTCCATTGGATTTGTACCAATGGAAATCGTGCACTAATAACTTGTAAGTTTCGTATTACACCTACTTCTCACATTTAAGAGATGGGTTTCATATTACACCTACTTCTGACATTTAAAATACATGTTTATTTGATTACATGTTTTCACTCTCTATACCAATTTTGTCAATGTGATTACTGTGTTTAACAATATAATTTCATTGCCTGTATTTAAAGGAATCCACATTAAGCCTAAAAATTAAAACATCCTTCAAATTTCAGGATGTTCTAAGTAGAAAAATACACAACATCTATGCTTTCCTATTTTACCTTGATTCTAAAACTGTCCACTTTATGATTTACAGCTGACTGAGAACCTGAAATTTTGAAAGTACTGAGGGTGACATACCAAGTTGAAGAGGAAGTGAAAAACCGACTCTCATGTTGGGGATGATTGAGTGTGCATGAAACAGCTTTTAACTAATTTAATATGACAATGCATATTTTCAATTTGGATGGCTCTTAACACTCATTAAAGATAGAGAATGTCTATTTTTCTAGGATTCTTAAGATTAGTGACTCGATGTCATTTATACTTTATCATATGTTTCTCATTTACTGGACTTGCACACTAGCTGTCTAAAAAGGGAGTGAATTAATAAGTGGAAAAGCTCAACATTTTTTGTAATATTTTTTTTTTAAAAGGCAAAGTTTCCCTAAAAGTCTTATTTTCAAAGTTCCATCAACTAAGTGGAACTATAATTTATATAAAAATTTCAACCTGATTTAAGAAAGAATTTCAATCCAAAATGAGTTGAGTTTTTCAATTTATTAACTTACTTTGTCTAAAAATATATATAACTAATAAATATGTAGCCTCATGTAAAAATTTTAAGCAAGCTGAAGCTAGCCATAGGGATCATAATGACACGAAATTCATCGATAAAAATATAAAGTTAAACACACTCTATGAAAATCTTACTTGGAAATAAATGACAGTTTCAATAACTAACAATTAGTGAAAAATATATATTTCAGAACTTTTGGTTACATTAGAAATTGAAATTTCTTCACATCTAGATGTTGGATGAGATCACATATGCCCTCTGCAACACTAGAGACCAACAAGGATTGATAGAGACAAGGGTATTTTGGGGTTTGATACCATGTCTAACATCAGGCTTTAATTTAGTATGACCTGGTAACGATATGTAGGACTATACCATGTTTCATGTAGGATTAATCATAGTAGGACTATACCATGTTTGATAACGACATCTAAAGAGTACAAGGGAAGTCACAGAGAGAATGGTGCAAAATGAGGCCTATATTCCAATTACTTTACTGGAAATGGTGATATTTTTGTAAAACAAGGCCTACATTTGTAATACTATAGTGGTAAAGTGATCTTGTCTTATGTCAGCACAATTTTGCAATTGTATCACCACATGCATTACTCACTGTAGTACACCCATGGGGACTTCACTTCGTGAACCTCTCACATAGCACATGTGATCGTGGGATATTAAAGAATACCCTTAATTTCAAGAAATATTGACCCAAAATATTTTTGTTTAAACCCCCTCCCAATACTTAAAACCTCCTCCCCACCCCTTTTTATACCTCAATCCTTATAAACCACCCTACCCACCCCCACCTTAAACCCCTCATACCCCCAATACCTGCAATATATTGGTTCAATTTTTGATAATTTTAAAACCCACAATATGAACTAACGTGATAGGATATTGGTCAACAACAAGTGAAGCCCCTATGAGTACACCAAGGTCAACCTGGTCAAATATCCTCCAACATCATGCTTCTATCCTTAATTCCAACCAAATTTTAGAACATGAATGTCCTTTCTTTCTGTGAAGGTAAGATGCATTTTCACACATTAAAGATGTATGATTCTAACTCTATTCTTCATTTAGTTGTCACAGTAGGGGCCATAACAAAACCTCTGATTGAGATGTTCCTCCAATAGTAAGCACCAATTGATTCTAGCACATAACTATAGGACATAACCTAGATTAAATATCTCTCATGACTCTACTCCCTAATTATACATCATAGGGTATGGGGATTTACCTTGGCACATCAAATATTTTTACTTAGCAAACAATCAAGAACGTTTGTATATAAAGTACAACATTTTCCTCCTTAAGTGGTGTTCCATTATCAAGATAGGTGGCCAACATACCAGTAGTACAAAATGAGGAATTAGCTACTATGTGACTAAAAATTCTAGTCACCACAATTTTGTCAAGTGATTTACTACTAAATATAAGTAATTTTGATTGACCCAACTATAAACGACTAATTTAGTCACCAATTAACAAATATGACTAGATAATAAGTGACAGAGTTAAAAATGACTAACATAAATGACTAATTCAGTCATGACATAAAAATAACTAACTAGAAGAATATGAATTAGTCATTTATGTTAGTCATTTTTAATTGTGTCATGGAAAATTGCAATTGTGACAATGAAGTGTTACAATTTAGTAAATTTTGTAGATTGTCTACCTTCTATTAGTAATATTGGTACCATGCACCTCGATCTTTAGATATCCAACAAAGAAATTGAATGATTTTCTCTGGAGCATCTTTATCCCTGCTACACCATTGAAGTAAACCGTTAAGCGTGTGCCAAAGGAAAATTGGGTTCCTATAATTACGAATTAGGTACTAGAACTAGTACCATATAGATACCTAGAAGCAGCATAGCTAGTTGTTGATCCTTCAATGTAAAATTCCCAAGTCTCATCCTGAGGTGCTTTTCCAAATTCAATATAACTATCATGATCTAAGATCGTCAAACTAGATGCACCAATCGACGTAGCTTCACTAGGCTCAGTTCATTTAAATCTCGTAGCAGTTGATCCAATAATAATTGAACCAGTGGAAGCACCAAGAACAATATTTTAACCAATCAAAGACTAAATTATAATTAAATTGGGGTGCTAACCAAGAACTAGTCTCAGATCCATATGCAGTAAAGTAGAGGCTCGACCCCATCTGGAAGTTTCAGGTAAATATTTCGATTCCTCGACCTCTTACAGTCCTGTCCTTGCAAAATATGATATGTATAATGCAGTGATGACCTCTCATTTTCACTATCAGTTAAACCTCCTTTATGCATTATTGGCGAGGTAAATATTGCATCTAACATCACCACCCACCCAAATCATGATGTGCACAAGTAGAAACATCCAGTGAGGTCCCTACAACTCCAGATGTGTGGATGTGTTCACTAGCATCAAGCCTCTTCTCTAAGTGCAATATTTTTGTCTACCTATACATTCAAAATTATAGACTCAATTCACATGAACTAAGTCGTCACCCTGATACTTTGACCAATATCCCCATAGCCATTTTGTTTGATCATTAAAATGTATATTAAAAACTTATAATATATAAATATTTACAATATATAATTTTTTATATTATTACAAACATATATTATAATATTTCATAATACCATATTAAAAATAACACAACATTATACTATTTAATTGCATGCACTAGTGACTTCATGTAATTACCTTTCATTCCATCATGTCAACCTTAGAAGATCTATTATACAAATCTTTAAAAATTGTTATTATTTATTATATATATAATATTACAAGCTATATTAAATTTAATAACATATCATTTTTAATATCATGTATTATGAAATATCTTTGAAAAATATTATAGATACAATTTTACAAATAGTAACATATACACCTGTATATTGAAATTTTGGTTTGATCAATCCCATTTTAATTATTTTTGAATAATAACCATTAAGAATTTCATAACCTCATGTGACCATATATTCAATTTAACCCATCTACAAATTTTGAGGTTTCTTAATATGGTTTCTCAAGAACGACCCAATTCATGTGGCCACTGATCTTGGATGATTGTATTCTCCCTCTCCATTAATTGATAGACATCGAAAGAAAAAAATGGAAGAAAATCTGTTAGAATAATCAACCCATAGTTACCTACCTTAGACATTAATTAAATCATTTTTGTCTTATTACCTATTCTCCTAGATTCCACTCTATGCTAGTTGCCTTCTACATGACTTAGAAGTCAACACTTGCTAAAACTGAGTCATGGAGCGCTTGGGAAAGCTCCTGGAAACCATATTTAGCATGTCTGCTTTATTCTAGATCCTCCAAAGCGCATATCTGTTTTTTCTGAAAAGTTTCCTGTTTTATTGAGAATTAAGGCAAAAGGAAAAGCTAGACTAGGTGTAGTTGACTTTTTTTTTTGCCCAGATCATCCTCCCTCCTTTTCTCCTAATAAAATCATGTATGAATTTTATTTCCATCCCTCATTATCTTTCCTACTTGGCTTAGCCAATTCGTGAGCATCTTAGTGGATTTGGAAACTACTTTATGCATCTATGGGGGATTTGACTAGATTTAGTAAGCCTACTTTTTTTACCTTTTCGAATGGAATCCTTATGCATTTGAATCTCTCATGTAATTATATATTGTAGAAACCTATTACTTCACAAGGTTGGATATTGTACACTTACTCAATACAAATTAGTGTTATGCTCCAATTTCAATCTGCTTTGATGTTAATTTTGCATGTTTGATTAGCAATTTTGTGAGTGTAATTGTTATATCTCTTGGGTTCAATTTCCACATGGTATTAGAGCCTTTGTATTTCAATTTCTCTCCTTCCATATTTCTATTGCAGGTTCAACATCTTGACTGGGAGAATATTCTACTGACTGAAGGGCACAATTTCTGAGCTATGGACCAATCTGAGAAGATCATCTTGACTCCATTCAATTTATTTGAGTGGCAAGATGAGATGGAGATATTGTTGAGAGTGAAAGGTCTCTACAGGGTTACTATGGCAACTGAGCCAGAGCCCAATGCAGCTGCAAAGAAAATAAAATGGCACAACATGAGGGATGAGGCCTATGAGGCTTTTGTGTCTAATCATTTCAAGAGACCTCCTCTTCCATCTTGATCGATTGACATCACCGAATGGAGTGTGGGAGAAGCTTGTAGAGATTTTTGGTAAGATAGATGAGATGAGAGGACATCAAATCGAGAATGAGCTGATCTCCTTAAGTCCCAGTAGCTTCAAATCCTTGCAACTCTATTTTTCCAATTTTAAAGCCCTTGTTTTGCAGCTAAAACAATGTGGGATCGAAAAGAAGGAAGAGAAACTAGTTTTGTCCATACTCTCGAAGCTTTTACATACTCTCAAATCTTGGCCCTGATTATTCAGTGTTTTCTTTGAACTTCCATGCCACCATGTTTACAGCTCGATCCTGGAAGATGCCTAATCTTGCAAAGTTCATGGAATCCCTCACACAGGAACAAGATAAGTTGGTGATGATGGGCACCATCAAACCTTCCAAATACCAAGCTTTGGTTTCTGGATATTCAAGGGTGGATTCGAAAAGAAATAAAAATAATAAAAAGCCACCTGAGCAAAAGAGAGACAAGAACAAGTCTCAAGAGGAGCCCCAAGTTTCCAAGAAGAACTTCCTAAAGAAGAAGAACAAAGGAGAAATGAGCAAGTGCGCATACTGCAGTAAGGGCTATCATCCTGAGAGATCTTGTATGAAGAATCAAATTGACATGTTGACCCAACTTCTAGAGAAGAATAACATCTCCCTTCCTGATTGCTCAAAGAAGAGGGAAGGAGGATCAATATCAGAGGACAGAGAGAGAGTACATGCCTTGTTTGCTAGCACGTCAAGCTCACCTAGCTTCATCATAGACTCTGGAAATTTTAGACATATGGTTTCGATAAAAGAGGCATTCTCCTCTCTTGACATGTCAAAAGGTCCACCAATAGTTTTGGGAAAGGACTCTCTCACTAACGGTTTGGGGAAAGGAAGGATTGATCTTGACCATGGTAATTTCAATAATGTGTTGTATGTTCTAGGTCTTGCCTCTAATCTCTTGTCAGTGTATCAGATGAATCACATTGGTTCTCCAAAGAAGGTCATATTCTCCCCCAATGATGTTGAAATCACAGAGATTTCGAATGGTAAAGTCATAGCAAAAGGTGTTGTTGATCACACTTCGAAGGTATACATGTTTTCCCATTTTCTACCCTACTCAAACCCCTATGCTCTTATGATTCATGTTAATTAGGAAAGCAAGTTTTGGCATGAAATATTTGGCCATCTTAAATACAAGTATCTTTCTGATTTGAGTGAAAAATATATGGTCATAGGGTTACCAAAGATCAAGTTTTCCAAGGGAGTCTGTCAAGGTTGTATCCTAGGAAAACACCTAGTACACAAATTTGATAGAGTTAGTCATGAGAGAACCTCTGCACCTCTTGAGTTGATCTACAGTGACATTTCTGGTCCATTTCCTCATATGTCCATGAGTCAAGCCAAATATGCACTGACCTTCATACATGAATTTTCTAGGTATTGTTGAGTTTACTTCCTAAAGCATAAGCCTGAAGTTTTTTACCTCTTCAAAGTCTTTAAAGCCTTGGTTGAAAACCAGTCTAGGAGGAAACTCAAGATCCTCAAATATGACAATGGTGGTGAGGATGTCAAGTTTGAGTTCATTCACTATTGTAAAGATGCAGGTATTCATATGCAGCATTCGATCCCTCACACACCACAACAAAATGGTGTTGCTGAGAGAAAGAATGGGTCACTGAAGGAGATGGAAACCTGCATGATGGAGGCTAAGACTTTACCAACAAATTTTTGGGCTGAGGCTATAAAATGTGCATCCTACATCCAAAACAGGTTCCCTCATAAGCAACTTGATGGTATGCCTCCTTTCAAAGCTTGAGTGGGCACAAGCTAGATGTGACCCATTTCAGGATTTTTGGCTCAAAGACTTGGGCCAGAATTCCAACTGAAAATAGGAAGGATTTGCAGCCACAAAGCCAAGAGTGCCTATTTGTTGGGTATTCTAAAAATTCAAAAGGGTACAAGTTGATCAACTTGAGCACTAATAAATATTTCATTGAAAGAAGTGTTCAGTTCCAATAAGAGCCTTTAGTAGCAGTTGAAGTTGGAGAGTCTTCTTCACCACCAAATCCATTGATTGTAAGTGGAGAGAATAATGAGTTTGCATGTTCTGATATGTCTGATAATGATGATTTGATTGCAGATCCTGACAGTCCTACAAGACCAAAATGGGCAGAAAAGACCATTCATGCAGCTGGGGAACTAGCTAGAAATACTAGTGACACTAGGAGGACTAGATCTCAGTTTGAGAGTGCCCTTTGTATGAAAGATTCTTTATTTGTTGAGAAGTGCTATCTGATGGTTGAGTCAGATCCACAAACATATGAAGATGAAGCACATGATCCAAGATGGAAAATAACCATGAAATAAGAATTCAGCTCGCTCCAGAAGAACAACACTTGGGAACTGGTTGATCTTCCCACTAGTACAAAATGAGGAATTAGCTACTAGGTGACTAAAAATTCTAGTCACCACAGGTTTTTCAAGTGATTTACTACTAAATATGAGCAATTTTGATTGACCCAACTATAAACGACTAAAATTAACGACTAATTTAGTCACTAGTTAACAAATATGACTAGATAATAAGTGACAGAGTTAAAAATGACTAACATAAATGACTAATTTAGTCACGACATAAAAAATGACTAGCTAGAAGAATATGAGTTAGTCATTTATGTTAGTCATTTTTAATTTTGTCTTGGAAAATTGCAAATTTGACAATGAAGTGTAAATCTTGTAAATTGTCCTCCTTCTATTAGTAATATTAGTGCTATGCACCTCGATCTTCAAAGATCCAACAAAGTGATTGCACGAATTTTTTCTTGACCATCTGTATCCTTGTTGCACAATTGAAGCAAACCTAGTTAAGCGCGTGCCAAAGGAAAATTAGGTTCCTACATCAATTACGAATTAGGTAATAGAACGAGTACCATATCGATTCCTAGCTAGAAGCATCATAGCTAGTTGTTGATCCTTTGACAATGTAAGAGTCCCTGCAAGTCCCATATGTCTGAAGTGATTTTCTAACTTCAATATAACTTTTTTCATGATTTGCGACCATCGAATGTCTAGTTGCACCAGTCGACGTAGCTTCACCAGGATAAGTTCCTTTAAAGTATCCTTGCTAGCAAGAATGAAATTCACAACTACATTTTGTAGGAATGTATCCAAGTAGTCCTTTCTATCGTCATCCTTCTTATTTTTTATAATCCTTGAAAACAAATGATCACCCAGTGACCCATGGGTATGTTTGAAGTAGATGATATTTTCCATGAACCAATCCTTACAATAAAAATCTTCTTCTAATCAAAATCAGCCAAGTATTTTGGCCACTGCAACATTTGCCACCCGCCTGTTATGTTAGGTAGGAGCCAAGGGGCTCAGTTCAATGTCCACCAATTTGTTATTTGTAATGTATTGTTGAAACCAAGGGGCCATCTATTTAGTCCTAGATTTGGAGCCCCATGATTCCTTAAGTAGTAGTGGTAAATTTGAGGTCCCCCGCTAGAATTTCGAGGGAATAACAACCAAGGACTAGACCACGCCTTTCAACAGCCTCCCAGAAGTCCAGTTGATCAACATAAATCCCACAATAGTAAATAATGCATAGGGGTATATCCAAAACCCTACAAAAACATTTCAATAAGATACCCCCACAAATACGAAATGGATTAAGTCTAATACGAGCAAGGTTCCAAGCAAAAAGAAGGACTCCTAAAAGGCATGTAGCATCAACCAAACAACAATCCCATGTGGGGAGAATAATCCAGAGAAAATCCCTTGCTTTCAAACCAGAGACCATCATTTCCTAAAATAATAGGACATCTAGACAAACCAAATGTAATAATCTCTTGAGGGCCGCAATCTTCGAGGTACCCCTCCACCCCTCTAACATTTAAGGACAATATCATCATTAGGTAACAACCTTTATGGCCGAATCTAATCTAAAAGGTCTGAAAATGTCTAATAGTGCATCCTATGAATCCAAAATCTCATTAACAATTTCCTTGATTGTTGTCGACTCGTTTCCCCACATTGGCTTATCCAAGTGAACTATCTTCCTTCTCTTTCCATTGTTCTTCCTAGTGGTTAAATTTAGATTATTGGAGACTAATGGGTACTCTAGGTCAGTATCCAACTTGGAGAAAACCAGGATTGGATCCTACAAGAAACTCCCCTAGGAAAATGGGAGGGAAGAATCAAATCATTGGAAGCCATGCCCACCACCACCACCACCACCACATAAAAAAAATGTAAGTATGACCCTCCTCACTTTAAAAGGTGGTGTCCAATAAGCACGGGGTGACCTTGGGGAGTTGATATCTCTTATTCGAACCAATATAAATTACACTTTTTGTCCTTACCCACCAAGGATATGTCTTCCAACCCTATTTTTTTTATAAATAATTTTCAATCAAAATAAATATAAATAAGCATGGGGTGACCTTGGGGAGTTGATATCTCTTATTCGAACCGATATAAATTACACTTTTTGTCCTTACCCACCAAGGATATGTCTTCCAACCCTATTTTTTTTATAAATAATTTTCAATCAAAATAAGTATAACATCTTGCGCACAAATGATACAATGAAACCGTAAGGCCATCTTGGCATCAAGTTCATTTCCCTTCCACAGGATACAAAGGCTAAGAAATTTGGTATTGTCCTTCAGCTAAAGAGGAAAAATGGTAGAGAAACAACAAAACAGGGCACAAGAACGGAATTATGAGGCCATTTTGGCAATGGCATGAAGTTCATTTTCCTTCCACAGGCTGCAAAGGCTAAGAAATTTAGTATTGTCTTTCATGTGAAGAGGAAAAATGGCAGAGGAACAACAACAACAGGGCACGAGTACGGAGAACAACAATGATGGGCCAATGATGCAGGGACCTATTGTTGTAAGCTTCCCAAGGGCTCATCCCCAACTCCCACCTCTCAAATTAGAGGTCAAAGATGCTCGAGAAGGAATGGAACCTCACAATATGTCGTAGGTGGATTATTTATATTCTCATACAATAATAAAATATTTTGTAATCATTTTCTACTTGCAAACAAAGTTTTATCAATGGTTTCTTGAAGAATGGTTAAATTCAATTTTAATCAAGTGCTTATGTTCACTAGGATTGGTGGATAGGTATGATGATTTACAGTGTTATCGTTGAAGTTCTAGTTTATTAAGAGAGTAAGGGCAATTTATATAAGTCATTCAACTATGTGTTTCAGAGGGTTAGTATTTGAATCATTTGGAACATTTCCCTGAATGCTTTTAGTGCTAGCATTCTTATTGTAGCAATGGTTGGTGCTAAAATATGTGTCAAATTATGATATATGTTTCTGGATTGCACCATGTAGAAATTAGAATACCCAATGTTTTCGAACGGACACTCCACCCATCTTCTGGGATGCTAACTTGAAAACTGATTTTAGTGGATTGTGTGGATTCATACATATGAAATCACTGCTAAATCAGAATTATATAATGCTTCATGTGAACGTTATACTCTTAGAACAAGTTAAGAGTTGTTTTATTTATTGTTGCATATTTTTATAGTTTTCTCGTGTGTGTAGAGCTCTAGGAGTTATAGTTGTTGGAAAGATGTGTAGAATTTAAGATAAGTCTACTTCTGTAAGTCGATGTCCATACCTCTACATTTATGAAAATACTAGTGATTTTTCGGAACATACAAAAGTGAACCGATGAGCTTATACTATTCATGCCCCTCTTTTGAGTGACTTTGTTGCATCCTTTTCGGGAGGGTAATTTGGAGAGTTACATGGGTCACTGGCTTGATGGGACTGTTATGAACAAAATCGTAAATGAATAAATTGTGGTGATTGAAAAATATTTAGAGTCTGGTGTGGACCTCTCTAATCTCAATGTGAATGTGGGTGTCTAATAAGCATTGAGTTATGTTGGAGCACTAAACTTCACCAGTTCACTATTAAATAAATTTTCATTAAACAAAGACACCTGATCCAAACTATTCTCTTAAAGTCACTAAAGGATAATTTAGATTATTAACAGAAACAAAATATTCTGACCATGTTGTTTGAAATCCTAAGTACAAAATAATAAAAAACAAGATTGACAACTCATAACCTTGATAGGAATTTTAAAAAGAACAAAATCCCAACCATCATAACCTTGATAGGAATTAATCGAATGGGGAACATGTGGCATCAAATTAACCAAATAAAAAGGGGATTACATGATAGAGCCCAGAGGAAGATTTGCAATCAAGTACTATCATGGGAAGCTCTGAGAAACATCCCCCAAGACTTCTTTGTCGAGGAGGCTAAATTTTAACTCTAATTTTCTCCAAGATCACACCTAATAAGATATTAAGTTTAGATGAATGTTTTGGGTGTCGATACAATCTTTATCGACCTTTTATAGAAAATTGTTGATTTACCTAATATTGGAATACCTCATCATGTTTGGAAAAAATACTTGACATAATAGGCAATCAATAACTAGTTTACGTTACTGAGAAATTGATAACGTTTATCTTTGAACTGAGTATGTTTAGGATTTTCTTTCCTTGTTGAATGAATCTTTGTTATACAATGATATCTTATTTGTAAAGAACTATACTTGTTTCACTACTTATTATCTTACCCCACATTTGGAAAGCGGTACAACCTACAAGGTATTGTAGATTACTCCCCTGTGAATCCTCAAATTCATTAAAAAATATAAAGGTTTTGTCAATTGGAAGGGAAGGAAAACATTTACTGTCCATATTTTTGTTCAAACTTTCAATTCATGGTAAGTAGAAGAGTAAACTAAAACTTTAGATGGATATAAACTTAAATATATCTCAAAACAACTCTGGTTATGCCAGAGGCCAATATCTACAAACAGATAGGTAACTGAAAACTTTAATAGTGAGTAAAATAAGAATCTACTACACTCAAACCAATTGTTTTTCTTTCATTAACTGTAAATAAAAATATACAATAGAAATCACTAAAAACTCTTGTTTTGTATGTCCTATGACAAACTCTGCCTACTTATATAGAGAATTAGGACAGGGTTTATATTTATAATGCACAAGATCTCAACCCTAGGTGCTTAGAATGGAGCTCTCAGCCTGCATGCATGCATGAATTGGGTTCCTTAGAATCTACACCTTAACTGGAGAAGGTCAAACCATTCAAAGTGTCTGCCCTATTTCTTTGTGATCAAATATCCCTTATAAAACTAGAAATACACTTAATTAAAGCACTTTTCCTAAAACTGGAAAAGAAAACTCAAAACAGAAAAGTAAATTCTAAATATGAATTGAACCTAATCTACTAATTCTGGACAACAACCTAAAATGTAAAAGAGTGAGGTTGGGCATGCATGCACCCTATAAATCAAATAATTTATCCGACGTTATCTAATCACCGTTGCACCCTCACTACTATGTTGAGTGTGCACCGTAAATTGTGGAAGGTTGTTGCAGAGCCTTCTCATCACACTGCGCCAAAATAGTGTCATGACTCATCACTATTGTACCTCCTCCACTCTCATCATGACTATACAGATATGTTGAAGTGTTACATGATGAAGGAGAAACATCTTCAAAACAACATGTAAAGAAATTTTTGGTTTCATGAACTATAATGAATTTGGGTCCAATTTTATTGTTGTCAATATTGTGTAAACAACTTGCTATTTATTACACTTTACCTTTTAAACAAAATTTGGGCTCATTTGTAGTGAAGTTGAATATAGGAAGATATCAGCTAGGGATTCTTTGTGCTTTATCTCTGTCAAGGTAATGTGGATTGGTTCACTTGCCATAGTAGATATAACCTATAGTGTGGTTATCTTTGTCATGATTCACGCCATAGTTGGGTAGAGCCTCTATTGATAACATGGTTGTTAGGGTGCCCCTCACAACCATGGTTGTTAGGATTGCCTCATTGAAATCAGAAATGATCCAAGTGTCTCATGTCTAGTGCATTAAGATTTTATATATCTACATCTATAAATATGAATAATTACTTCAGTGTTCTCTTGTAGGAAAACGTCTGCATCCTAGATAAAACCTTACTTTTAAGTTTTTTCTTTTAATTCATGTGATTCATTTAGTAGGTAGGGGTTGTTAATGCTATTCTAGCCTTGAGAATCAATGCTTGCAAACTTTTATATTTTGAGAATATTTGGAAAAGATAACTCTAAGTAAGTGTTTACCACTACTGAGTTACATTTACCTTGTATGGTCTTTGACTATTGGATCTTTAAATTTTAAAAATCTCTAGAAATTCGTTTAAATTTCTTAATGAGATGAAAGGTTTACTATACTCCCATATCTTTGGGTTCAATGCAAAGTGTTGAAACAAGGCCCATTCAAGAAGGAATAATTTGTCTTTTATATCAATAAATGAAAATGTATAGTCTAAGGTTATTGAAAGTTGAAACCAAGGTACTAGTTTACCTACCTTATTAGTTACAGTGTGCCTACCTTGGAAAAGGTAGTACCTAGTGCAAGCTAGGAAAATAACTCATTCAACCTTTCAAATACTAGTATGCTAGATCAACTCAGCAAAGTAGGACAAAGGAACTATTCATACACTATTTCAACTATAGTTGAATACTAGAAGAGATTCACTTTGCAAATTTTGCATGCAGAAGGGAAGGGACCTTTTTCATTTCAAAGAAAAAAATGCAAGTTTTATTCCAATCAGAATGAAATGTGCATGCTTCACGTGCTATCAGCACATGCTATATTCATGTCGTACTTGTGATAACAAGTCTACAAGCTCAAACCAATCCAGAAACTATATTTATTATCATCGGCTAACTAATCATCCCTAATTGTTTCACCTATTCTTCATTACTGAATTTCAGTTTTTATATGAAAAACAAATATTACAATCCTCTTGTATATTCAAATAAACATGACAGTACCATATTCTACCCCAAAAATTAGCAGTGTATTTGTATTACATAAATGCAAAAAGGTAATATGTAGATATATTCAGATTGTTCCTCTTATCTGAAGAAGTTCCCCAACCACTGATTCCACCAGTATCATAACCCATGCAGCCATATGTAAGCCTTCTTTTAAGAGTGAATCCACCAGTGAGTTCAATTCCCTATACACATGTGCAAATGTAATTTTTGTGCCTTGTGGAAGTTTGTGAAATCCCCTTCAACTGACCAGCTATTGCATGAACTGCAATATCATGAATACTTTTTTCATTATTATTCCACTTGACTACGAGCAAAGAATCCCCAAATATATGAACTTGCTGAAGATTTTTAGCCAATGCCAATTTCATAATGATTGGGTCCCATAAATTCATCTATATTCTTTGTGTTTTCACCCATATTGGATTTGAAGTTTGAGCTTGATAAAATGGTCATCCAACAAATAGAGTACATATCCTATGCCACTTTTCTTAGGATATTGGAAGGTGCCTTGAGCAAATCCGCATGGGAGGGTCTTATCAATCAACAAATTTCCATCTTGCCTTGGTGTCCTCACTTTGGTATGTGTCTTGTAGAGTTTAAAGATAGCACATCTCTGTAAATAAACTTGAAATAATAAGGCATTTATTTCCAGTCAAATACCCCAAAGGGTTAGGAGGGGTATGGAACTAAAATCCTTCAGTTCTCAACTTTGAAACCATTGTATCAAACAAGATTCAACAATATTTATTTTCCAAATGAAATTGATACCAATCCATTTACATAGATCTCTCCTAAGCTGCTGACAGTTTATGCACTGAGTAAATGAGTGAGAAACATTTTCCTCATCCTTCTTGCAAAGTATGCAGATGTTTATTCATTTTTTGAAGCAGATCCCTGATGGCGACCCTATTCATCAATGTAATATAGAATAATAATTTAGTCTTCATTGGTACCTTCACATTATGGATATTGTTCCACCGCCACACCACCTCCTATGCTTATCATCTCCATCATAGAACTGTACAGAAGTTGGTATGTGTACAGACTACAAGCGTACTGTTTTATTCTTTATGCATACCACTTCATCTGGTACATCCTTAATATGAATGTGTCCTCTCTTTAATTCTGCAAGAAAAATATCCCAAGTGTCAGCATCTTCACCTTCTAGACCCAAAATCAAAGAACCCTTCCATCCTTGTTTCTAGATATCTATATTTATCTGGTAAGCAATTTGGTCTACCGTTAAGTATCCTCTAGTTTGTAGTCTCTAAATAAGTTCAGGGGGAAGAAAAATAATATTATTGTTTCCCATAATCGCATTGGATCAAAGTCCAATTTTGGAGACATGATCCACTTTCTAGCCCAAATTTCTTTTAATGATTACGAACAACGCCATGAGTTCTTTCCTCTAGTTGGATACCTCTGTGATGCTCTTACGTGGACTTCTAATCCAATTTAATAATGATGCTGGAGCGATGTAATCTAAATAATAATTTGTTTCCAAATGTTATCCTTGGTGATCAGGCTCCCAAGGATTTAGGTTGTTAAATCATAACTAAAAGAGTGTTTATTTTTAATCCCCACTCCCTTCCACTTTAGGATTAGCTAATTTCCATTTTTCTAGAGGAAGACCCATTCTATCATTTATTCCTCTCCACATAAAGTCAAACCAACAATCCAACACTTTTTAATCCTCTCAAACACTACCTTGAGTATCTGTGCCAGAGAATTCCAGTATACAGGTATAGACTTTAGGACAAATTTATCAAGTACAGTTCTTCCCAATCTGGAGAGTCACTTGTTGCACCAAAACTTTATTCTGATTTCACTATTCCCAAGAAGCCATCCCCAATTTCATTTTCCATACCTGTTTGGTTTGAATATAAAACTTAGATATTTCATCCCCCCCTCCATCTCCAAATAATCGAAAGGAAACATAGCTTTCAAGTGTTTCTCTTTTTCTTCATTAATACCATTAAAACTACCAATAGATATAAGAACATTCAAATCCATTGTTATAGATTTGCAATAAATCTTAATGATTTCTTGGCACTTTTTGTCTTCAAAATCATCACAATTGGAAAACAAAATGACATTGTCAACAAATAGTAGATGTTTAAGTGGCTCATTACATCCAATGTGAACGCGTTGTATGATTCTAGAATTTCTAACAACTATTATAGACCTGCTCAAACTTTCTGCTACCAAAAGAGATAAATACGGGGATAAAGGGTACCCTTCTCTCAGACCTCATGAGTGCTTGAATAAAGTGGATTTAGCACTGTTAATGATAATTTAAAATGAAACTGATGTCACATAGCTCATTGTCCAGTTAATCATCACCACATTCAATCCAATGTGAATCAAGACTAGTCTTAGATAAATTCAACATCTGTCAAAATCTGTTGATAGATATAATTTGACAACCATTGCAGACATTTTTTTAGCTATGATAGAGTGTTATCCCTTTTATGTAGTTCCAATAGCTTCTCATTTATTTATCTCCCCTTCAAAAATAAAAATGTTTCGGGATAAATTACCTTGGAGACAATCCTCTTAGGCCTTATTTCGAGCACTTCAGAGATTATCCTTGGATACCTCATTGATCATATTCTGGTTATCTTCTTATGTTGCCATTTGTGGGAAAAATGTGGCCACTTTTACAATTTCAGCAACATTTTCTCCCTCAAGTTCCTCATAGGTTTCTTCAAAGTGTCTAATTCCCAAAGCTGTGAGAACATTGAAGCTTCTCACTAGACTCCTCATTCTCATTTTTCATATCCTTGATGGTTTTAACATTTTTCCTGAAATTAGAAAACTGAAGGAAATATTTAGAGTTCTCCTCCCCCAGCTCCAATGACATTGCTGGGTTATTAATTCTCCAATATGATTTGCATTAAACCCAAATTTTATTTTTCATTGATTCCAAATATTTGATATTCAATAATACCTTTTCAAAGAAAACACCTTGAAAATTGTCCCAAAATATAGTGTTCAGTTCAGCCTCATTGTCCTTCAGAGACCTATTCTATTTCTGTGTCTCTCTAGTGAAATCAATTGTTTTGCTTTTCACTATCTTTAGGGATTCTACAAACTGACAATGAGCATGAATACAACAAGAATTGATGTCAAATGTTTTCCAGTTCCTCTTGACCAAAAGTTGGAATTCCTCTTCATCTAACCATGGCAGGTTAAACTCAAATGGACTATAGGTTTGTCATTTATGTGTTTAATCAAATAGGGTTAAGATCGGAAAGAATTCCTGCCTCAACCCAAGTCTGACATCCATCTACCTACTATAGAAGATCATCAGATACTAAGAATCGGTCTAAACCTTTGGATATAGAACCTCTCCCATCACTGTTGTATCTCCAAACAGTTTTGATGGTGGTGGGATTGATATCAACACATACTGTAGCTTCCATCTAATGTTCAAAATAATCTGCCAACTTGTCAACTATTGCTGAATCTCCTTAGATCTTGCTTCTACTAACGGTGAAGTGTATATTCCATCTTAAAGTCATCCTTCCATCCTTTATTTCCTGCAAAGAAAAATATTTGTCCCATAAAAGTTTCTTCTCATTGTAAGGGTCAGACATATTCATCATGGTAATGGACATACCCAAACTTTTACTAGAGAATTTTTTGCATAGACCTAAAAGAAAAACAAATGAATTTGTCAATAGAAGACTTGACTACCAACCCATGATTAATCACACAGTAAGTCTCATAGAATCAATTGTGAAAAAATCCCATCCCTTCAAACAATTCATAAGACTATTGATGAAAAAATTCCCATGCCCCATAGTGTCCTGTACAAGATGTTTGGTGTATCAACCTCTACCATCCTGGATAGAGCTAGTCTCTTGCTCTGGATTCCCAGTCCCCTAGCATTCCAAGAGAGAATTATCAATTAATACCATCTATATGGTATTTTTTAACTCTAAGAACCCCTGTACTTGTCCTTGGTTTACCTTGTTGTATCTCAATGATATCCCTCTCTTGGGCATGTTGAAAAAAATATTTTTTCCCTACTGATCTAGGACCAGTGTCCTTGTGTGTTGGTCCATCCCCAATCCCCTTGAACAAGACCCAATACCTGTAAAGTTTTTCTTTTTAGGTCTTAGGTAATATCGACCTTTACCCCGAGCTCTAGCAATTTCCCCTAATTTATCTAGGAGTGTGATTCCTTCCCAATGGAATTAGATCCCATATAGGAATCATAACATGAATTGGAAAAAATTACCTCACTTCCCCCTTTCTTTCACCTATTGGTTCAATTGAGATTTACCTCTGCAACCTTATCCATTCTTTCCTTTATGTAACACCATAGAAACCCCATCTCCCTCGGGAAGGGTGGGACACATATTCCTTCACATTGGTTTTGAATACTAAAATATCAGATCCACAAATAATATTTAATTTACTAGGATAATCACAGCTAAGGAAGGCATTGTTTGTGTAGAGGATACCAATGTCTTATCTAGCTCTTCTAGGATTTGTGTGCTTTTAGATTCTTGAACTGGTTTAGTGTTCCTTCCCAGAGCTTGTAGACTATCACCCTTGACCCCAGTCACCTTAGGTTTCTTATCCTTTCCCCCTTCTCCTCGATTACCAACAGTTACTTGTTTTTTAACAACTCCATCAACCTGATTCCCCCGACCCTCAGTTAAACCAAATTTTTGGTTTTTCATGTTCTTGGTATTCTATGAATTTATGGAAGTTTTTTTAACATAATCTGTCTCTTCTTTCTTCTTCCAAATTTGACAAATAATTTCCTTTGAATAGTATGCTTCTATGTGACCATATAGATGACACCAATTGCATTGAAATGACACATAAACATAATACAACAATTGTATAAATACCATATCTCCAAACTCAATCTCCAGACACTCCAAAACAACATCCTTGATGTCGATTTTAGTTAGTAATTTTGCAACTAGTCTAAATAAATTATATTTGTGACCTCGGTCAACCATTAGATTTCTCTTCCTCTTTCCAAAACTTGTCACATACTCAATGTATTTAGATTGGTCAATAGATTTGAAATATAAACCTACCTCCAAAACCCCTCAGTTGGTGTGAAATAAAATGCTTTTCTAAAGATCCATTTCAATTGAAATCTTAGGGAAATTCCAATACCCACCTTTTCAAATACAAGAATATTATTCATTGATCTAGATATTGTAGCTCACACATTTTTTATTGTTTCATGTCTCTTTTATTCAGACCACCCTTTGAACTGGGGATATAGGGAATACACCATCTGCAATTTTTCTATGGATTTTTGTAGCTGTAATGTCCCCAGTTTTGACCCCGTTTGCATGATGTATATATTGTAATTAATCGTGGTGAGGAGCTCAAGGAAAAAGCCCCACCATCAATTTGGTTGTGTGTGTGTTTCGGCAATGGGGATAGTTTTTGATGGTTTATCGTGCCATTTGGCACATTATAATTCGGCATCATATAAATACGCACATCAATTAAAACTAAAACCACAACCAGCTATGGCAGTGCAACGTTGAATGAAAAGGGCATGGTTCCAAAGGATAAGGGGTGGGGGATGTCAAACCTTGGTTTATGGGGGAAAAACCCATGTTTTTCCACCTTTCTTGTTTCACCAACCTCTTCAATGGCTTGGTTTTGTTTGTTGGGGGCAGTTATGGCTGGTGGTTGAGGCAGTTATTACCTTTGGGAGTGGGGTGGTAGGACTATCAATCCCTTTTCCACACGCCCACTCCACCCACGACTGTCTTCACTCCACTCTCCCTCGACTCCCTTCTTGCCATTCTTCCCTGGTCGGTTCATCTCCTCACACGCCTGGTCTTCACCTTCACGATTATGGTCTGTTCGTTCCCTCCATGGTCGGTTCTTCCTCATGTTGGTCGGTCAATTCGCACACATAGGTTGGGATCCTCACGCAGAGAGGCATTCTGTTCATCCTCATGCACCAGTCGCGGGTATTCTCTGGTTGTGTACGCAACGAGCAGGTGAAAAGGCCTCAAGGGCCTGATTTCCACTAGTATGTGTCATAGCCGTGGCTTTAATCCACGTTTTCTACTTGCTGTTGGTTTCACCCACGATTTGGGTTGCTGTTGTGTTTTCCCCATGATGTTTGGGGACTGTTGAAAGTCCGATTTGGGGACTATTGAGAGTCTGATTTCTGTTTTCACTTCGGACTATGCATGTGTGCATCCATGTTTTTCCTGGGCTGCGTCTTTTCCTTTACACACAGACTGTGAGTTGTTCTGTCCCCACTTTTCTATCTGTGTAAGTCCTTCAGTGTTTACATTGAGGATTGTGTGTGTTGTGGGCTGTTGATTTCCAATATGTTGGCTGAGTTTCCCTATTTTGGTATTGTGGATTGCTGCTATCATGCATTGTGTGTTTGTGGCTGCTGGAGTACCCTGGTTTTGGGTTGCAACTGTGTTGTTTTGGCCACGTTAGGGCCAAGAACAACTCTGTGTTGCCTTGTAGGCTTGAGCTGTGTCTCACCTTTCGTTTGGGACTGTCACCGGTTATCTTTGCCTACTTCACAGAGTTGTGAAGGGATTGTTTTGATGCGTGTAAGTAGTGGTTGGTCTCCGGACTGTGCTGGCTTGACCGGTTGTTGATGGCCTGATAAACCTAGCAGTGTTGGGTTGGCTGATGGTGTCCCTCAGCTATGTGTGAGCCTGCGTTGACCCTTATCCTTGGAGGAATCATGCCCAGCTCGGGGGTGGCAGCGTTGCTGAGAGATTGATGAACACGCTGGCCTATGGTTGGGTGGAACGTTGCAGCGACGTAGCTGGTTGCGGGTGAATTCTTCATTAGAAGATAAGTGCTACTGTTATCCCATCTCTGTAAATTATATCTATTGTTTTATGAACTATGATGAACATGTGAATGCTGGAATGTGTGTTGCTTCCACTGAATTGTTGAGTGATTATGTACTCTGGTATGTTTATGCATCTTTGTATGATGGATTATGCATCCTGTTATGCATTATGTTTAAGTTTCGTATTTCAGCATTGATTTATCCATGTTTATGTTCATGGGGTTGTTTGCCCGTATGCTGGGTGTTGGTCGCGTCCTCTTCGCCAGTCTGAGGGATGGGGACATGACAGTATGGTATCAGAGCTCAAGGTTGCAACAATGGACCTCTATGGGCTATGAAGGATGCAGTGACAGAAGGTAGAATTACCTTCTATGTCCAACAGAACAGCAGCAAACATTAAAAATAAAATATTGCCGAAGTGTTAGATAGTCAAAATAGTTAATGGAATTTACTTCCGCTATGGCGGAAGGATTTGGAATTTGACAGTCTGTCGTTGCGGCTGTCGAAAGGATAAACCGCCGATGCAACAGTGGATCTGATTGCCGACGAAGGGAAAATTTGAAAAATTTGGTTTAAGTGTTGAACCACCAGAAGACTTGCGGAATTGACTTCTGTTGTGACAGAAGAATTAGTGAAATGGACTTCTGCCATTGCGGAAGGCTAGGTGGAAGTGCGTCCGATGGAGCACAGTCGGGGGAAAATTTTGGGAAAATTTCTAAGTGTCCAGTGTCCGTCGAAAGAAAATAGTGGATCGACGTCTGCCGTTGAGGATGAAGAAGCGATTAAGCATCTGACGGAAAATGGTCCGACTGCCAACATGTGTTATATTCAGCGGAAAGAAGAAAGAAAAAATTTTGAAAAATTTGTCTAAGTGTTCCCCAATCGGAACAATTGGCGAAGTGAACTTCCGTCCTTGCGGAAGAGTTGGCGAAGTTAACTTCCGCCATTGCGGAAGAGAAAGCGTTTCCTGTTCCTTCATTGCGGAAGTGAAAGCATTATGGCTTCCGACTAGAAAGATCGTCGACAGCTGACACGGTAAAAGAAAGTTTGAAATTTTTCTAAGTAACGAAAATATTAGCCGCTGGAAGAAGAAAGTGATTGAGCGTCCGCTATTGCAGAAGTGAAAGCACAAAGCCTTCCGAAGGGCAAAGACCGCCGACGCCCGAAGTTAAAATTTATTTGAGAAAAGAGCGGTCAATCGGAAGGGAAAATGGCTTGTGCGCCGCCGTTGCGGAAGTTTAAACGACTAGGCGTACAACGAAAAAGTCTTCTGATCGACGACAGAGGTTAAGACTGCCGCCGTTGCGGCTGCGGAAGGGATTTCGTCGCCAATTCTGCGGAAGAACTTAACATTGGATAGTCCGCCATTACAGCTGTCGAAAAGACTAAGTCGTCCAATGGGCAAGTTCTCTGACGCCATGAAGAAAGTTCTTCGAGCATCCGCTGTTGTAGAATCCAAAGCCATTTGGCTTCCGATGTAAAAGCCCGCCAATGCCGATCAGGTTGGGCTGCTGATCAGAAGATGAATGGAGTTGGTGGGCCACCGTTGCGGCTGTTGATGAACTGTTTCACCAACGAAAATCAGGACAATGGAGCCGATCAAGCGTTGGAATAAAAATGGCTCCGAGAGCCGCCGTTGCGGAAGAAAAATGACTCCGAGAGCCACTATTGCGGAAGTATTAGTGGTTTGAGAGCCGATTCTACAGATGGATAATTGGAATAAGACCCGATTTTGAAAAAGGAAATTTTGGGTTTTCAAATTGGGATTCCTCAGCAGATTCAGGAGTCTTTCAATGGATTCACAGGTGGCTGAAGTTGGCACCCAGTCCAAATGCAGTTGTGTGTAAAATGCAAAGATTTGGTGAAAGTCCTCATTTTTAGAAGTGGTGTGGTTTTCACATCCGAGATCGGAATGAAGCATGTGGATAGGCATTGGAAAGCTTATCCAGTAGGGGACAAGGATAAGTGACCCAAATCTGAGCATGAAGTAGCAGAGTGCTAGTGATGGCCGCTGCTATCAAATGGAAAAATTTGGACAGTTGCATGCCCAGGGGTAGCAAGGACTATGAAGTCAACCAGCTGATGTGTGGAAAAGTAGTTCCATGCAAGGATGAAAGACTTGAAAAGGGAAGTTTCCTTAAAACTCTAGCTTGCTGGTTATAACTACATTTCCTAAGTTTATGCTTGAAATGCATGAGGATATGTATTGCATGCATAGGATATTGCGTGTTGGTAAGAATATTGGAAATTATATATTTATAATGAACCACTAATGATAATCATTGCTTTGATGTTGGCATTAGTGGAAAAAACAACGATGACATGGACCCGAATGAATATGTTGTTGATGCTGATGAATGAGACCAGCAACCCTATGGAGAAGGGGTAAAGTAACAATTCCAGGATAAAAGTTGGTGAGCCAATTCTGCAATCTCCTGCAAAGGACCAACCAAATTGGTCATGTCAAGGGTGTAAGTAAGACCCATGCAGGTAAGAGTTTTCTTATGACAAATTCCATGGATTGGTATAGGTAAGAGACCTCATACCATGTGAATATTGGAATGTAGAAAGGTGTCATGTCTATATATGTTGATGACATTGATTATAGTAATGCATCCTATGTGAAGTGGACATGGTTAGGCCATGCATGGTATGTTGAATGCATTTAGATGAGTGCATGTGATATTATGAATGACTAATTCCTAAAATGATGAATTGATGACAATTCAGGAACCATTTCAGAGGTTGTTATGAATGCAGGATAGTCATGATCAATTGGCTGCCAGAAATGCTCTATGGGAGAGCAAGGTGGTATGAATGATACGCTTGTGAAGTAAGGAGTATCTAAACATTTCATTTAATTGCATGAATGATATGACTATACCTTGTAATTATAGTATGATAATGATTGCATGAAGTAAATGTGCTTTTATAATATTGATGTGACTAACAGCTGGAAGTATTTGAATTTTATAAATTCTGAAAATGCTTCAGTGATGGTTGTAGCAATGAAAAGGTTATATGCATCCAGACTTACCAAGTATTTTGTTGATTGAAGCTTATGTTTCAGGTAGATTATTTCGGGCATGGAAGTGAGAGGTAAGACCCTGACCAATTCCAGAATCTACCATGTGAAAAAGCTTATTAAATTTGAATTGTGAATTTCAAATTTAGGAAATTGCTAACAACTACTAGTCACTACTGGATTGCATAAGATTGTGTTTGGATGTTTGAAGCTTATGTTTCAGGTAGATTATTTTGAGTATGGCAGTGAGAGGTAAGGCCCTGACCAATGCCAGAATCTACCACGTGAAAAAGCTTATTAAATTTGAATTGTGAATTTCAAATTTAGGAAATTGCTAACAACTACTAGTCACTATTGGCTTGCATAAGCTTGTGTTTGGATGTTTGAAGCTTATGTTTCAGATAGATTACTTTGGGCATGGAAGTGAGAGGTAAGATCCTGACCAATGCTAGAATCTACCATATGATATGCATAATAGGTTGTTAAAATTTCGAATTGTGAATTTCAGATTTGAGAAATTGCTGACAACCACTAGCCACTGTTGGCTTGCATAAGATTGTGTTTGGTTGATTGAAACTCCTATTTCAGGTAGATTATTCGAGCATGGCAATGAGAGGTAAGACCCTGACCAATGCCAGAATATACCATGTGAAAGGACCAAACTTTATCAGAAGAGTCTCATAGTTGTAAAAGTAGTTGGTATGCATAATGGATTGTCAAATTCGAATTGTGAATTTCGAATTTAAAAATTGTTGACGACTACTAATCATTGTTGGCTTGTATGAGATTATGTCAGGAGAGATGCATGGTAAGTGGGTATTCATGATTATGTTAGTAAGCATAAAATTATAATGGGAATAGTAGTGCTGCTTGCAAGAGACCCACAATTGAGCAAGTCAATTTCTGTAGTAGATAGAATTGTAAATTCTTATTCAATTTGATTACCAATGTCATTGCTTGGTTATGGAACGATCAATTTGGATTGTAGCATCAGGCGATGATTTACTGTTTGGCTATTTGATGAATGTGTCAGGGGTACACACTGAAGGAAGACCATGTGCAATGGCCTACAGAATCCAAACTTCATGGGAAGGTTTTCCCTTATCTTGGAAATGGGTTTCGGGTGAAATGTCGTTAGACATTTTGAGAAATGACTCATCTGCACTGCATGTTTGGGTAATAACATGAGTGAGATGGTATGGGTTATGTCGGTAAGAAATGTGTGAATATGAAGTGTAAAAAGGAGTTGGGATGGCAAACGGAGGGGCCGTTAACTCAGGGAAGGAGCCTCCATTCCTCCTTAACAAAGGCATACTGCGACGACAAATGGATAAGTGTTCTGTGACCCTTGCTAAGAATATGCATGTTTAATTATTAAATTTTATATGTAGAACATGTTTTGATTTATTTCCATGATGACCGATCGCTTTAGTATGAATAGGGCCTACATGGCACACACCGGAGAAGAGTGCACACTTTTCTGATGTTGAGTCATGAAAGGGTTGTCAATATTGATTACACTCTAGGGAGTTGACGCACTCCTGGTGTCTCAATACTTGATAGTGAATGATGAGGAATGTGATTACAGTTTTTGAGCAATAATGCTGATGAGTTTGCTTGTATTGCTTGTGTTGACAGGCTAAAGGTAAAGGTAAAGGTAAAATGGTAAATGGTTGTTGTGGTGGAGTTGTGGAGTAAGGGTTGTTGTTGATATAAGTGTATGTTGGGCTGTTATATGCCTGGGGATCCATAGTAGATCCTAGACCTGGAAGTGGTCATGGTAAAGTTCCAAGCCCAGTTGACATGAGGATGTACTTGCTGGACATTAATTATTGATGTTGTGGGGTAGCCGGCATGCTAACCTAACATCTAAGTCCATAGGCGATCCCAAGGCTTGCAAAACGAAGCAGGATCCTGTGGACGAACGAGGAAACGCACAATACAGATAAGTATTGGATTATTTTGCTTATGAATATACATGTGTATATGATTTGGATATGAT
>LPNX011204254.1:71040-145326 GCA_001517045.1 Pseudotsuga menziesii
GAATGAAATGTGTGTATTTGCTCAAGTAAATTTGTGAATGATGGAATGGTTAATTCCCTGCCCAAGAATGGACATGAATGAGCTCATGTGCCTGTCGGGGAAGGCATGAAAAATATGAAAGTTTCCTTGATGAGACTTGGACTGTCATGCCAATTGGGTAATTAACTGACTAATTTTAATGTCTATATTATGCTTGGTCTGATAGAATTTCAATGGTGCATTTCAAAGGTGAGAAAAGTGAAACCAGGTGGTGCACATTGATCATGGCAGCAGATCAAAAGTTGTTGGACCTAGCTGGAAGTCTCCTTCAAATGATTGCCAAGACCCAAGAGAACCTTGGGGAGATGCTCAAGATATAGAGAAGGCAGAGCGAAATGAACCACCAGATTTTGCAAGACTCTATTGGTTTGCAAGGGGATGTGAAAAATCCTTCTGGGAGCAATCGACAAAGGAAAGGAAGGTGGATCAGAAATGGGACAATTGTCCAAGCGACTCGATAGGAGACGGTCCAGGCATGAAGACTCAAAGGAAATTGAGTAGGTAAAGATGAAGCAGCCAGTGAGATGCTGGAGATGTGGAGGACATCATTCACGCCGGGACTTCCCAATGAGGGAACATGATGAAGGCGATAGCCGCAAAGTTCCTAGACTTCGGGATCAGCTAGAAGCTGAGGACCAGCAGGAGAAGTCCATGGAAGTCGAGGGGCTTGGTCTTGAATGTTCAAAGTAAATGATTGAACGTGGGACAAATATGCAATTTTGAAATTTTGATGTGCAATTATATATGTATTATATATATATGTAATGGAACATCGAGGACGGTGTTACTCCAAGGGGGAGGGGAATGTAATATCCCCGGTTTTGACCCCATTTGCATGATGTATATATTGTAATTAATCGTGGTGAGGAGCTCAAGGAAAAAGCCCCACCATCGATTTGGTTGTGTGTGTGTTTCGGCAATGGGGATAGTTGTCGATGGTTTATTGTGCCATTTGGCACATTATAATTCGGCATCATGTAAATACGCACATCAATTAAAACTAAAACCACAACCAGCTATAGCAGTGCAACGTTGAATGAAAAGGGCATGGTTCCAAAGGATAAGGGGTGGCGGATGTCAAACCTTGGTTTATGGGGGAAAAACCCATGTTTTTCCACCTTTCTTGTTTCACCAACCTCTTCAATGTCTTGGTTTTGTTTGTTGGGGGCAGTTATGGCTAGTGGTTGAGGCAGTTATTGCCTTTGGGAGTGGGGTAGCAGGACTGTCAGTCCCTTTTCCACACGCCCACTCCACCCATGACTGCCTTCACTCCACTCTCCCTCGACTCCCTTCTTTCCATTCTTCCTTGGTCGGTTCATCTCCTCACACGCCTGGTCTTCACCTTCACGATTATGGTCTGTCCTTTCCCTCCATGGTCGGTTCTTCCTCACGTTGGTCGGTCGATTCGCACACACAGGCTGGGATCCTCATGTAGAGAGGCATTCTTTTCATCCTCACACACCATTCGCGGGTCTTCTCTGGTTGTGTACGCAGTGAGCAGGTGAAACGGCCTCAAGGGCCTGATTTCCACTGGTATGTGTCATAGTTGTGGCTTTAGTCCACGTTTTCTGCTTGTTGTTGGTTTCACCAATGATTTGGGTTGCTGTTGTGTTTTCCCCACAATGTTTGGGGACTGTTGAAAGTCCGATTTGGGGACTGTTGAGAGTCTGATTTCTATTTCCACTTCGGATTGTGCATGTGTGCATCCATGCTTTTCCTGGGCTGCGTATTTTCCTTTACGCACAGACTTTGAGTTGTTCTGTCCCCACGTTTCTGTCTATGTAAGTCCTATAGTTTTTACATTGAGGATTATGTGTGCTATGGGTTGTTGATTTCCAATCTGTTGGTTGAGTTTCCCTGTTTTGGGATTGTGGATTCCTGCTATCATGCATTGTGTGTTTTTGGATGCTGGAGTACCCTGGTTTTGGGTTGCAGTTGAGTTGTTTTTGCCACGTTAGGGCCAAGAACAACTCTGTGTTTCCTTATAGGCTTGAGCTGTGTCTCACCTTTCGTTTGGGACTGTCACCGGTTGTCTTTGCCTTCTTCACAGGGATGTGAAGGGATTGTTTTGCTGCGTGTAAGCAGTGGTTGGTCTTCAGACTGTGCTGGCTTGACCGGTTGTTGATGGCCTGATAAACCCAGTGGTGTTGGTTTGGCTGATGGTGTCCCTCGGCTATGTGTAAGCCTGCGTTGACCCTTATCCTTGGAGGAATCATGCCCAGCTTGTGGGTGGCAACGTTGCTGAGAGATTAATGAGCAGGCTGGCCTATGGTTGGGTGGAACGTTGCAGCGATGTAGTTGGTTGTGGGTGAATTCTTCATTAAAAAATAAGTGCTACTGTTATCCCATCTCTGCAAATTATATCTATTGTTTTATGAACTATGATGAACATGTGAATGCTGGAATGTGTGTTGCTTCCGCTGAATTATTGAGTGATTATGTACTCTGGTATGTTTATGAATATTTGTATGATGGATTATGCATCCTACTATGCATTATGTTTAAGTTTCTTATTTCAGCATTGATTTATCCATGTTTATGTTCATGGGGCTGTTTGCCCGTATGCTGGGTGTTGGTCGCGTCCTCTTCACCGGTCTGAGGGATGGGGACGTGACAGTAGCTAGATTGCTCTGTTGCAGATCATTTGTAAACTATTGCATGTTTATTTTTGTAATTGCATTTCATTTATGTTTTCGTTCTTAGGTTTGTGCTGTAATGTTTAGTTAATGTGTGGCATGCTGTTACTTGTTGGATCTCTCTTAGTGAAGCCCTTTGGACAGGGGCTATAGAGACAACATGCTTTATTGTTCATATGCTTTGTTACAAATCATTTGTGACAAAAATGAAGGCAGAATTTTAGATGGGTAAACTATTTCATGTTGAATAATTTGTGATTGGATTTCATTAATTTTCTTCTCTTGGGAAGGCAGCCATCATAATATAAGTCTTATGAATTTTATGTTAGTATGGTTGTGAGAAATTAATCTAGTTTATGTTCTTTGTTATGTAAAATATAATACTCTATTTGGATTATTCATATAAATTTGTAGAGTTAAGAGCTCAGAAGAGTTAGATTATGTGTAGGACATGGGTTGCGAAATGGGCTATTACACCCGAGTGTTGGATGAGGGATGTTGGAGGCATTCCAATCTTGTGGTTCATCTCTATGGGCTACGAGGGTCACAAACTATAATTTCGTTATATACTATAAATCAATTTTACCTATCCTACTTCATTCGTCTTTTGTTGTTGTTAGTATGGTTTCATCCTTTCTCTTTCTTATCTTGGACGTTTCATTTCACATTTTCCATGGATACCATATAGTTTTTATCTTATGCCCTATTTTCTTCTCTATTGAAAATTTAAGTATCCTAGTTTTCATTTGTATTCAGTGTTAGAAGGTTAGGTTAAGTATGAATTATGATGCAGTTGGTGTCTTGTCATCCTGCATATATTTATCGGTGTTGATTTCTCAATCTTTTTTGGATATTGGATCTGTATCAAGAATTCTGGACAGAATCATCAAATTATGTTTACAGCTTTGTCGCATTATTGAACAATACGAAGGCACCCCAAATACAACAGAGTTGGAGAAATTACAGAGGCTAGTTTAATACTCTTTAAAGGTAGTATTAGCTTTTAATCTATAGCTTCTAGTTGTTTAGAACTTCTTAAAGAAAATAAAGAAATTGTCCAGTCTGATGCATTCAAGTTTGGCTTCAACAACTTTAGAGATATTCTTCACATAGAAAGTAGGCATTGAGGCAAATACTTGCATTAAATAATTGTGCATTGAACAAATCTTGTCTTGATTTCTTAACTACTTGTTGGTTTCAACATTTTACACTTTAAATTTTATAAGTTGTTCAGGTTCCTTTTATGTTTACCGATCAAATCTTTCACAATTTTTATTGAGGTGCATTTTAAAATTTAACATGCATTGTAGAGATATTTTCTAGTAATATCAATCTCAATTTATGCATTTGTTAAAAAGATTTCTTTCATTTACGAGTAATGATTTTTGACATCTAATATACAAGATAAGCTTGCTATTTTCTTTGAGGTGGATAATAATATGGAAGGCACTAAACAGGTGGAATGGTCTTTCTTAATTTTCATACATAAACTTTCTGGAAAAGAACAGAAACTACATGGTACGATGGTACTGTCTCAAAAGCACTCACCTCTTTGTGTTTGTGTATTGTTGCTTAAGCCCATTGGGGACTATCAAACATATATGAGAAAGTTGTCATCTCTCATTTTCTATCTATGTTGTATAAATTAAATCTTGATCAGGGTTTGTTCTAGAGGGTTTTATGAGGTTTTTGTTTTAAATTTATAGCATTTGTGGTTAGCTTAGATATGCCTTATGCTAATCAACACTTTCAAAACATCTTAATATTTTATTGGTGCATTGATATGGACCCATCATATGTTGTATATCTTTTTGCATCTAAATTATCTCCATTTATAATTTATCTCTTTGCATGTAAAATGAGTGTCACATTGAAAGTATAATTTGAAAGTAGCTGAGAGTTCCTTTATCAATCAAGGACCCCATTTCCCAATACAAACATTATAATTGAAACAATTTCTCAGTGTCCTTGAGCAAGTTCAATGTCTCCAATTCTTCTATTTTTAATGTGTATGATTTTCATTATAAAAGTTCTTTCAATCATTTCACCTTGCTTAGTTTGTTGGCATAACATTTTACTCAAAGCTTTAATGATCTAGAAAACCATACATGCCTTCTATTCTATACATTTACTAGCATCGTGATGATATGTCATTTTTCCACTAACATTATGATTTGTCCCTGGATCACAAAAAGTGGCATCCATACACTTGAGAAGTTCTATTGCTAACTATATGGTCCCACATTTATAGCATTATGCAGTCTAAATTGCAGGTAGCTTCACATCTATTGATTGTTGTAGATTTCAATATAGTAATCTCAGTTGATCCTTATCAAAATTTTCACAACATCAAGTTTCCTCTTGTTCCTCAAACCTACAGATTTCCAGTGATTTCGATCATTTTAAATCAAGTTCAACCCATAATTTCTAGCATCTTTTTTGTTTGACTGCCGATGATCACCAGTTTTTTTTATCAAAGGGGAATGTTGGCATGCCTCTCAACTAATACTAGGGATTCCAAAGCATGCCTCTCAACTACTACTAGGGATTCCAAAGCATGCCTCTCAACTACGACTAGGGGTTCCAAATCATTCCCTACAAGGGGGTGAATGGTGGGGGCAAATTGATTAAAAAATCTTTGAAAAGTGTGTGTGTACATTGGTTATTAATATTTCTAAGACTAAATTCAAATTTCTGTCCTATATATAGTTTATATCATGTCAGATGGTTATGCATGGATGTTTGGGTTCACCTATTTGAATTTCAAATTGTCTAACTATTTGTACTATAGCATATATTTATGTCAGATGGCGATGCATGGAGGTTTGGTTTCACCTATTTGAATTTCAAATTATGTATAATTGTTTGTACTATAGCATATATTTTTGACTAATTATGTTTCATTCCTTTGAAAGTACCATTTTTTTGTTATTATCTATGTTTTTCTATATTCTTAAGGGTGTGGTGAGGATCTTCTCTAGCTTGAATTTGTCATCAAATTTGCTACACTCTAAAATTGATGAGGTCTCTGCAGCCATCAATTCTTGACATATTTTTATGCCTTAGCATTTAATTTTTGAGGCAACATTTGATTAAGCTTTTACATTTTTAATTATTTTTGTTTGCAATAATGAAATTTTAGAATTAAACAATGACAACTGCAAATTCCTAAGACTAGTACTTTGAGACAATGGAGTAGCATTATAATGTGTATCACTACACTAAAATTTATAGAAATTTGACAATTACAAGTTTACAAATTCAATACAAAAATTAAAATGAAACAAAAGGCTGACTGTGCTCCGTTCACTGTTGAAGGTTATGGCCTCTAGAATTCCGCTCTGCTCTAGCCACTGTTGTAACATGTACCTTGTAGATTGTTGTTATTACGAAATGATACTAGTTATGAGTAGTACTAAAACCGTGGTTTGGTCCCTGAGCAAAACCCTGATAAAAAATTAAAATTAAAACCATGATTTGTGGTCTAGTCATTGGTTTGAGACTAAGGTTGTAGCCTATAGCCCTAAGTTGTTGCTGTTGAAGTCTTTAAGCTTGTTACTTGTAGCTACTAGAGGCCATTGTCAAACACTTAAAATTTCATACTTGTAGCAAGTGTTGTCAAACCGTATGGCCCTATAGCCTTGACATTGTGTACGTGAAGAGAGGGAATGCAGTGTGATTCAGCTTTGGGTCTATAACTTTGTGCGAGGAATGGATGGGAGTGTTTCTTTTGTGTGATGAACAATGGAATGCTTAGAGGAATGAATGGGTCTTTGAGAGGTGAGAGCTTAGAGAATGGAATGCAGCAAGTTAGATCAGACTTAGGATTTAATAATGAATTTATTCAAATTCGAATTCATCTTGAAGTTTACCTAAACTTTCGGCGAACTTCAACAAGTTTATTTGTAATTGCTCGAAGTTTGGCGAATTTTGAACTTGAACCTAAAAATTCACCAAACCTAGTGACTTTGTGTACAATACATACTTTTTAAGTTTTTTCAATCTCATTCACAATGGTTTCAATTGTCAGAATACATTGTATGACATGGATTAAGATGCAGTCTATTTTATGGAATAAGAGATTGTATTAGATGCACATGTTTTAAGTAGTTGTTTTTTTAACATTACTACTGCTAGTACCTTAGATGCTTAAGTCGAAGCTAGTCAAGTTGTTGCCAATTTGAGATATGGGTAAAATATGGAAGTGTAACAAATTGATATTTATTTTTGTATGATTCTATTAGTTTAGCCAATTGTCATAAATGAATTACCACTTCTATCTATAATGAAACATCCATGTGCCACAGTCAAGGGTGTAATTTGTCCAATCGGCCAACTTTCTCGCAAACATAGCTTATGCACAAGATGCTAGAATTTATGGGTTAGAACAGAAATATGCTAAGCTGACTCAACACACAGATCCCTTTTAAATCAATACAAACCAAAATACAATCATAAGGGAATAGGTCTAGTTTTTATGAATCATAATATAATACATGTACAAAATACAGTATGTGCTTGAAATTTGAATGTTCCAGTCGGCTCTAAAGTCAACTTGCTAGTATTAACAACTTATAAATCATTGGTTAATTTGATGCTAGTGGTTTCCATGATATTTATTCCCTACACTGGTTGATTGTCCAACGTCCTCAAACTCTTCAGTTCCCTACACATTGATTCATCATGTATTTTTGTCTCTTCAGTTTCACATAGTGATTCATATTTTCCCCTAATGATTCATCTTCCATCATGTGATCTTTGATCTTCCTTTAGTGTGCTAATTGACATGCACACTTGCTATGCTTGTCATGTGCATTTTCTATCATTATTGTTCTAATGCTATCATCCTCACTTTGGTTTGCTCTTCATGAGATTTAACTTCTGCTTTTGAACTACCATGATTTTCTCTTGTCATGCCTACACTTTAATTCTTGTTGTGCTTGGTTTCTATCATGGACTTTGTTTGATCATGCTTTCCTCTCTTTTTTGCCTGTGGTGCCTTTTCTGATGTCACGGTTTCCTCTTGTGCTTTCTTGGTGTGTTCCCATACTTAATATTTTCATGGATGCTCCATCACTGGGATACTGGTCTCTTTTCACTGAAGATCATGTTAGTGGTCAAGGATAGCCTCTGGATATTTAAATAGTATGGACTTTGTCCCTCACTTTGATAAACATTATTATGATTGGGTATTTGTTTCCTATTTTTCACCAGAAATCCTATATTGTTGCTCTCTATTGATGAATTTCGAATTTGACATGTCTTAAGATGCCTGTAAAACATGTATATGAAATTTACTGGTGTCTCCCATTGATAATGAAAAATGAAATCTAGGATATATCTTCATATTCCAGGGCTTGCAATAAGATTCGTTTGGAATTGTAATTTGTTTTTCTTATGGCCTATTGTAATCTCACAGATCACATAGGGTTACCAATACTACACATTAAGAACATATATACATAACATATACAAGAGACAAGAACAAGTAAGCATAATAACAAGTTATATTAAAGTGAAAGGGTCCATACAATACATAGAACTGAACTGAGTTCTCATCTGGCTCAACAACATAATATATATGAATTACAAACAGTTACAAATAACTACCTGTCGGTTCAGTGAACTGACATGACCTTATGTGGACGACCTAACCTCTAATTAGTCGGCTGACCAACTTAGTCAGTTGATTGACTAAGTCATCTATCGTTCAAGTCATCTTACTGACTTACTCCTCCAACATCTCCACCACAAACAAAACGTTTCTTCATCCCGAAGAAACAGGGAAGTACAAAAAAAATTCTTTGCTTGTCCTTATGTGGTTATTTCTGTGCTTGGTCTTTAGGGGCTGTGAAGTATGATTGTTGGTATTTTTTGCACACAGACTTCGACAATTGCTTCAACTGTCACTGCCAGCTAATGTTGAAATGCTGTCCAACTTTGTAGTATGTTTTGGATGTCGATTGTTAATGTGGTCAGACTTGATAATATCGACATCTTTTCTTGAATGGAAAATTATGCTATTTTCTCCATGTTGGGACCCATAAACTGGTCCTTTTCCTCTGCTATCTCAAAACGTTGTCTCATCTACGGGCAGATGATGTCTAATTTTTCTAGATTTGGAATTGCTTATTGCACCCACTGGTGTGCTTGTCGTTCTTGCTTTTGTAATTTGGTTGTTTCGAGCACTATCTGATTTTCAATTGTGTTCCTGAGTTCTACCTCTATTGTTTTTTCTCTTTTCAAGCGCTTGGATTTCTTGTCGGGTTTATCGAACTTGCTGATAGACTTTCCCATAATATGCAGGCCAATCTCTCAGTACTTCTTCTGTAATGACTAACTCCTCTATGTGATCTCGTAGTACCTTGTATGCTTCTGCAAAAGTTGTGTGCTGCTGTATCAATATTCGAATTGTTTCTTCTTTCTGCTCTTCTTTTGTATCCTACCTTTGTTCCTGTAGCACTGACACCACACTCTCAAGTAGCTGATAAGCCTTTTCTAATGGCTTGTTGATGTCGACCTTTGTCGGACCTGGTATCATAGATTGTACCAATTTTTTGCATTTGTTAAGGAACACAACTTGTTCTCGTCGATCTCCCTACGTCTGTTTTGGCTCCTTGTTTTTGCTTCAATTTCCAATGATTCCAAGAGTTGGCCTAATTATCCATCCTTTAATTTAGTTGGATCGACTATAGTGGTCGAACCAAGTTGACTGATGTGGACCATTGTTGTATGGCTTTGATGGTCCTTATTATTTTTGTCTTTCTTTCTTTTGTGCTACTGTTGCTTTGCTTGCTTTGGAATTTGTGTACCTGTAACAGTCAAAATTGGTTGCTGGCTAGCAGTAGCCAATGGTTTTTCTGGTTGGGCTAGTTGGATAACTACTGCAGCTAGTTGTGCATCAGTTGGTTGAATTCAGAGGGTCTAGATGTAGTTGCTGTTGGTGCTAATGGTTGTGGTGGAGGTTGTTCAGGTGCAGCTAGTTGGATTAGAGACTCTGGGTGGTGAAGCTGTGGTGATGGTGTTGGTGAATAGTCTGGTGTTATTGCATTAGTGGAGATATGGTCAGGTGAGGGGTCATGGGTTTGTGGAGGTGATTTTTCCTAAAGGTCAGAGAACAGTTCCTCAATTTCTCAACTTATCTCGTCCATGTCCTCTCCTTCCTCATCTCCAGTTGGTTCATTGGCTAGGAGGTTGGGTTTGGGGTTGGTCAAAATGATAGATGTTGTCCGACTTAAGACAACTTCATCTTCTTTGTCAAGGTTTCTCTCAAATGTCGAACTCGCAATTGCAAAATCCCGCGGCCTCTAGAGTATTTGGCTAGGTTGAGGAGCGGTCATTTTGGATCCACCAACTTCAAACAAAGGGGCTTTGGTGGTGAGATTTTGAACCGACATGAGTAACTCAGGAAATTTTTCAATGTATGCCTGGAGGTCTCTGTCGCAGTCAAACTTTTCCTTCATGGTCTCCGACATAGAATTCTTGCATATGTCGAGTGGACTTATGGAAAGTTGTTCTGGGATTAGCTCTTGTGTGATTTTGGTTGAAGACGGGCGTGGAGGTGTAGACACGAGATCCACAACATTTTCAATCATTGAAGTGTTTGTGTTTTTCTCCCTCTTTGGACGACCTTAATGTGCCCCTCTTTCGACAAATCTTTGGAATTGTGTTTCCACCGGCGCTTTGTTTGCCACGACATCATCTATAATGTCGCATGCTGTGGCTTCCAGTTCTTCCTCGTCTTTTGAGGAATATGGAATGATAATCTTGTGCTTACCTTTCCCTTGCTCCTATTCCTGTGTTTTCTTCCTTTTTCTTGAGGCTTCTATTTCCTTCGACAATTTGGTTATGTTTTCTTTGGTGACAACATACTCTGGATCTTCAATGTCTATTTCTCCTCCCCGATCTTCAGTTGAGACAAGGCTTTTTTCAGCTGTATTGGTTACCAGCTATTGTGTTTGTGTTTCTTCCCTTTATGTTGTCGAAGGTTTGATAACGATTTTTAGTCAGTCGGTGCCTTCGACCGACGTCTCGTCCGACACAAATGTGCTAATGTATAGGTTCAACTCATAATATTCCTCCTTCTCTTGGTCTGTCAGCGGCTCTTCTATCGAGATATTTATTTCATTTCTGCTTGCTGGTATCGATAGTTTTGAACCTATCTATCGAGCTAGCTCTTAGAAAATATCTTCGTCTGTCGGGTAATAGTTGAGAGATCTCGCCTTTGCCTTAGCACCTTGCATGTACCATACCGCGGTATGGTCGAGTTCTAATTGGATGTGGGCATTTTTGGGCTGACTTCATTGGATGTTTTGGGGTACCCTCCATCTAGTCATGTTGACTTCCAGCTGTTGGAACCGGTTTTTGAACAAAACTTTTCCATTTGCAAGTTATTTCAGTGTTCCATTCTGGGAGAATGGTTTGAATCTCTACATATGAAATTTTTTCAGTTCTTGAAATTGCTTATCCCCGATAGGGCACAAGGAGTACATTACTATCCATAACATTAGGGATGGAAACCTGATAATTCCTCCCGACTCCTGACATTTTTCATAGATTCCTTTGAGCATGTCGACGACATACTCAGCCCATCTGTATATCATTCCTGTGTGGGCAATGGTATCCACTGCCTCCAACATGTCTAGTTTGATGTTGCTTCCTCTACCTGTCAGTGTAAGTGCGGTGGCTATGATTTTGGCCACTATTTGTGGTGTCTGATTTTGTATTTGGATAATCATTAGCCCTTTAGAGTTTTTTCCTGATGTTGATCCTGTTAGCTCTTCTACCAACCCTTCCTTGATTCTGACTGGTACTAGTTCACCTTGGTTTGATAACCCAGTCAATTTGGAAATTAATTCCGCAGAGATTTCAACTGGTCAGTTGAAGTAAAATTTACCGTTATGATAGCTTCTTATGACAAATTTCACCGATGTTTCCTTCATGCCTCCAAAACTTGCCATGATCAGCACATTGATGTAGTTTACGATGGTGCTGTGGTTGATTTTCTCTGCAGCTTGTGTATGCCTTTTGTCAACATAAGCCCACTCTTTAATCTCAGCCCATAGTTTCTCCCATGAGTTCTCCTGAACCTTGGCATTCCTGATGAGTTTGAGTCTCCTCATCAATGGTGTCTCTGCGGTCTGTAGTTCTTTAGCCTTGGATGCGGATCTGGTTTGTTTAAGTGCCATCTTGTTAGTCTGTTGGTCGATTTTACTTCGGTATTCTTGGTTTTCAGTCATCTAGTTGCTAAGTTAATCTCTCTATTTTGAATGTTGTAAGTGATCCTTTGGTGGTTCAGTATTTATAGTGGATGCATTTGATGTTTTTGTCGATGGGTGTATTAATGGCGGATGTGATGGTCTAGCATGAACACTTGAGTTTGCATTAACGGTGATTTTATTTTGTCGTCCATAGTCATGAAGGAGGGATGGGACTTCCAAGTTCGTTGGTTGATGTCGATTATGTGAGTGGTCATTGGTGTTATGTCGATGGGCGTGATGTCGATTGTCATGGTGGTGATTTCCTGTCATACTATCTTATGTTTTTCGATCATATTTTAGTTTTTGGATTTTCATATTTTTATAGCTTTTGTTTAACCGTTATGGTCGTTATATATATATATATATATATATTGAATTGGTTTAGTTTCTGTACCGCTTTAGTCGGGCACCATTAACAAATTTCTGAAATACTATGCCTTCTAACATCCTTAGTCAGACTGATCCATTGGCATGTACCTCTTCGACAACATAGGGTCCCATACATTCTGTATGTAGCTTTTTGGTTTTTCCTTTTACTTCACTATTGTATAGTAAGGCAAGGTCTCCTACCGACAGATTTTTGTTTTTGATGTTTTGGTCATGCCATGCCTTCTGTTGTTGTTTCTGTATTTCTTGATGTTGTAATGCGATTCGTCGGTGTTCTTCTAGTTTACTTAGTTGCAATAGTTGGTCCATTATTCCTTGTTCGACATAGACATGAAAAATTTCTTCAATAATAGGTGTCAATTGTCGAAAGGTTAGAGGAACTACTGCTTCCTGTCCATAAACTAGTCGAAACGGTGTTTGGTCGGTTGAGCGCTTATATGTCGTTCGGTATGCCCATAGTAATACATGTATATTTTCATCCCATTCATCTTTGTTGATGTTACATATTTTTGTTAATACTTTTGCTAATTTTTTGTTAAATGCTTCAATTGCTCCATTCGACTGAGGGTGGTAAGCTATACTCCATCGATGGTCAATTTCGAACTGGTCTGTTAATGTTTTAATAGTTTTATTGATGAAGTGTGTTCCCTAGTCATTGATTAGGGTTAATGGACATCCAAATCTGGTAATGATATTCTTATAGATAAACATAGTAGCTATTTCACTGGAACATGTTTCGACTACTTCTGCCTCTGCCCATTTGGTTACGTATTCGATTGCAATTATTATGTACCTTACACCTATTTTTTTTGCTGGTATAAGAAATTGTCCTATGAAGTCGATGGCCCAAATTTCAAATATCAACTTGGGTTTACTGATATCAGGGGCAATTCTGTACTAGAAAGGGGTCGACGCATTCGTTGACATCTGTCACATTGGCTTACAAAATTTTTGCAATCTTTGTGAAGTGTCGGCCAACACAACCCTGATTATTGGATTTTCTTTGCAGTTGTATCTTCTTGGAAATGTCCTCCTATAGGTCCATAATGTGTTCCATACATAATATTATTTCTTTCGTGTTCTAGTACGCACCTTCTGAGGATGTCGTCTAAACCCATTTTATATAGGACTACATTTATGAGACTATAAGGTGCATCTTTCATGGCTAAGATATGTTTCTTCTTCGTACTCATACCTTCTGGTACTTTTCCATCTTCTAAAAATTGAGCTATTTCCTCTAACTCTGCCGAGACTGCTTCTATTCGAAATAAATGTGCATCCAGTAAGTCATCTTTGACTCCTATCGATTCCTCCCTTGTGTCGATTCAGGATAAGTGGTCGGGACTGACATTTAGCTTACCTGGTCTGACAATGACTTCGAATTCAAATTCTTGGAATAGAAGTAGCCATTGACAAATTCTTCCATGGTGTAGAGGCTTATTTATGAGGTATTTTATTGCTTGATGGTTGGTGTAAAAGATAAATGGATTAGCTAGTAGACAATGTCGATATTTTTGTAGTGCAAAGACCATTCCTAATGCTTCTCTTTCAATTGTCGAATAGTTTCTTTCAACTTTGTTTAGTTTCCTGCTACTGTAAACTATAGGATAGTCCATTCCATCATCTCCTGGATGAGTTAAGATTGCTCCTATTGCTAGGCCTAATGCATCGATGTGAACATGGAATTTGATCGACCAGTTTGGAAACCTTAGGATGGAGCTTCAACTATATTTCTTTTTAGTTTTTCGAATGATATGTTGCACTCCTCTATCTAGTTAAATTCCTGGTCATCTCTTAGCAATTCTTCCAATGAGTATGCCATGTCTGAATAATGTCTTATGAATTTTCTATAGTATCCTGTATGACCAAGTAGTACCCTAACTTGTTTTGAATTTATCGCAGGTTTTAAGTCAAGATGATTTTTATTTTTGCAAAGTTGACTTTAATACGTTCTTTACAGACAATGTGTCCTAATAGTATTCCTATAAAAGTTAGAAATGTGCACTTCTTTATGTTTAGTGATAGTTGGATCTGTCGACATCGTTCCAGCATAAGTCTTAGCCATTTACGATGGTCCTTTAGTGTAGAGTATATTGTCCAATCATCGAAATATACTGCCATTGTTTTGTAAATGAACTCCTGAAATGTTTTAACCACAATCCTTGAAAAGACTGCATGTGCATTTTTAAGTCCAAAAGGAATAACCCTGTAAGCAAATGAGCCAAATTCACATACGAATGTTGTCTTTCTTTGATATTCTTTGGCTATTGGTACTTGATTATAACCCAAGAATCCATCTTTAAATGAATAGCATTCATGTCCTGCTACCTCATTTAAGATTTCATCTACATAAGGAGATGGAAATGGGTTTGTTAATGTAACTTTATTGAGTTCTCTGAAGTCGACACAGATCCTTAGCTTGGTTGGATCATTTTTCTTTGGTTGAACAACTATTGGACTTGCCTATTCTGATTGGTCAATAGGGTAGATGATTCTTGTTCCAAGCATGTTATCAATCTATTTCTTAACTATCTCTTTGTATTTATGATCTAGTTTATATGGTATTTTCTTGACAGGTCGAAGATCAGGTTTTATGTCGATCTTCATTTTGCCCATTTCATGTACTAGACCTTTAAGATCCTTATAGTCTCTAGAAAATACATCCTAGAATTATTTCAGTAGGTTTGTGATCTCTGTTGTTTGTGCTTCAGACCAGTAGTCTCCATTTTTTGCTATTTTTGGTCGATCATCATTTGATATGTCGAACTCTCTAGTTTTGACTTTAGCATCTATCCATTCTGATGCTTTAGCTTCATTGATTGGTCAAATTCCTTCCTTAATCTGTGAGAATGTGGCAGGGAAGTCTACTGCAGTCATTCGGTCGGTATCCTCCTTGTCGGTTGTTTCAACTTTGAGTACTGTACGAATAGGTTTGGTCGTTTCGACATGGTTTGATTTCCATCTAAAGATTTTCCCTTCCGAATTTTCATTTTCCAACTGTAGTCTTGTTGACTGTGGTATTGTCCCGGTTTGTATAGTGTTACAGTTTATTTTCGGTCAGTTGTCCCTTAGGGTTTTGTTTTCTATCAGTTGTACAAATGATTTGATCTATTTTACAATTTCGACCAAATTCTCATTTCGGGGTTCAAAGTTGAAGTAATTGATAAAATTTTCTTTGAGTTCATGCCATAGGAATGTTTCACCCCGATATTCTTCCATCTTGTACCATTTGTTTAGTAAGTCGGTGAGTGTTGATGGAAATAAGTGTGGCCATGTACGTTCATATTTATATCCCAGTCTTCTCCGTTCTTTTTCACATGTCTTTATATGGTTTTCTGGATCCTGTCCTTGGGTAAATATAGGTATATGAGCCTGGTTGGTTAACTTTTTTCCTCCAAATATTTCTACAAAATAAGTCGAAGTTGTTGTCCATGTCTGCAGTATTGACTGATGGGTATCCCACCATATAGCAACTTGTCCTGTAAAAGTTTCTACTAAACTTTGTAGTCATCCATGTTCACCGATGTTCCTAGATACTTGCTCTGCATGCATAACTGGTGATTCTCTTTCTTTATACCTTGGTATTTTTGTGGTATTTATATTTGTTGGTTCCAAGGTATGATATTCCCTAATTTTATTCTCAAATATTTTTGGGATGATGGACACCACAAAGCATTGTCTGACTAGTTTCTTCTATACTTTTTGAATGGTCCATCATCCTCTTGCTTTTGTTTCATAGTTTTCAACCTCTCAATCATATATTTCTGCATCTGAATTGTATCCTATTGAGTCTTGGTTTCCTAAGTAAAGTTCACCATATGAATTAGGTTCTGTGTAATCTTCATTATTATGTATCTGATATAGTTGTTAGATGTCAACTTCTTCATCGATTGGTTCTGTCCAAGGTTCTCCTTGTGATGGATGAATAGGTACTATGACTTTTTGTCCATTCCCCTTTAATTTTATTCTTTCTTTGTCCAAGGATATAGAGGCTTTCATTTTTCTCCCCCAAGGTCGACCTACTAACACTGGGAAGGAACTGGATCCTTCTTTAGGGTCAATAATTTCGAAGTCAACTTTGGTCAATATACCTTTTATCGTTGTGTCAACCTTTTTCCAGACTCCAATAGGTTCAATTAGGCCTTGGTCGGCTAGTTTCAGGTATATGCATGATTCATATAATTGAGTTCTTCCTAAATGTTCCCATGTATCTCAAGTCATAATATTTACCTGTGATCCGAAACCGAGTAGAACTTGTCGGACATGGTATCCTTCCATTTTCAGGTCGACCAGTGGGTCAGCATCACTTTTATCTTTTTGGTTTAAGCTGCATATATTCTTTGTTTTCTTTTTGGTGTTTTTATTGTGTTTTATTTTATATAGTAAGTCGATGAATTGTGATACTATTTTATCTTTTTGTGCCAACTGTATTAGCTCTTTTACCGTGTCTTATCGATTATCATCTTCTTCTTCCTGTTGAGAAAATTCTCTAAATATATTTGTTGCATCTTTATATATTTGTTTTTCTTTAACTGGGTCAGGATAAACATTTTTTTCTTTTATCTTGCGTATTTGGGGGTTATCATTCCCAGTTTTTGTCCCTTGTCGGGTTACGATATGTAAATTCTTGGTATTGATAATATCATGTTTTTGCACACATGACAAGACATTAACATTTTTATTTTTATTTATCTTTTCAAGCATAGTAGGGAAATCCTCTAATGAGTGATCCCCTACTCCACAACTAGTACAAAATTTTAGGTCAGTCATGTCCTTGTATGGACAGTCTGCATGTCGGTGTCCTTCCTTGTAACATGTGAAACATTGGATGGGCCAATGTTGTTGGTTGTCTCGATTCCCAGAGAATCGACCCTAACTTCCATAGCCTCCATGTCGGTTGTCAAACCAACGTTCATATCGACGACCTTCCTACCTTTGATTATTTTGGTCATTTTGTGCATTGTTTCGTTGCTCATTGTTCTGTGCAACTGCATTAGTCTAGTATCCTACCTGATAATTTTGTCGATTCTTTAGATTCAGGTGGAATTCGGAGGTGTTATGATTTTTAGTTTCACAGATTGCACACCATGATGCTTTGCCATTATTCATGTTGAATGGGCAATCTTTTGTGGTATGCTCTCCATGCTCCTCGCAGATGTCACGGAAACATTTTGTTTGCATAAATCAAACATCTTGTCGGCTAATATCCTGTCAACAGTTGTCCTTTAAATGTCCGGTCATCGAGCACTTCGTGCACCAAATATCCTGACTCTTAAGGTTTATCTCTTTTAGATATTTATGCATGATCTCAAGTTGTTCCTCCAGTTTGTGATCCATGGAATATGCTGGAATGTATTCATCCATTTCTACTTGTAGAGCTTTTGTGAGCACATCTTCATAAGTTTTGAATGTCTCCAGACTGATGTGTCAATGAATTTTCTGTGACAGACCTACAAGAAACCACTAGCTTAATAGTTGCTCATCAATGACATAATCCAACTGGTTGAGAAGGTCTTTCTAGCATTTGTCGTAGTCGCAGATAGTTTCTCCTAGATTTTGTGACGTTGTCTTTAATTTCTTTGTTGCCAGATGTTTTGCATCTAGAGTTTTAAAGAACAATAGAAATTGTGCTTTGAATTCGGCTTTAGTTGCTCAGGGATTTCTCTAAGAAAAGGTCATATACCATGTTAATGCCCTTTTCCTCAAGGCACCAGCGAACTGCGCCATCTGGTTGTCTTCATCTGTAACTTGGTTTGCCTCCCAAGCCGACTCACAGATGAACCAATGTCGTCTGGGTTCCTCGTCACCCTCACATAGAGGGATATGTGCTGACCCGTGACCCATGTCAGAGTCATTATCACTGTCTTCCTTAGGAGGTGGCGGTAGTGGAGGTGGTGGTGGGGATAGTGTGGTATTTTGTTTATTCTTATGTGCAGAAATATTATTGACAAAAATCTCATTTTCGTCGGTCATCTTGGTTACCGTTTGTCTGACAAGCAGTTGGTCGGGGTCGAATTCTCTTATCGATGTCCAACTGCAATTATTTGTATGCAACTACAAATTTTTTGTATCTTCCAAAGCTGTATTTGGCTAGGGGGGTGCTCCTTCATGTGTCGGGTAAAGTAAGTGAACACTTCGGTTGGAGGGTAATGCTTGAAGCATGACCCAATTTCCTTCTTCTAGTCGATGGATAATTAGATGACTATCATCGTTTCTCTCATCATTTAGTCGGCTCCAAATACAAAAGTTACCAGCTCCTAGTCTGAGGTCCTCTTAGACAATGGTTTGTATCCCGGTACTCGAATTCGTCAAAGATAGAGGTCTTACCTCCTGGGGAACTTCTAATTGGATATCTTCTCACTACTCTATCCACAAATCTTCTTCCATAGGGGATGCTTCTTCTTCCACGCCTTCTTCATGTTGGTCATGACTCGACTCTGGTGGATTTCTCTCTTGGTCTGTCACCCTAGTGCTCATTCCTCTTTACAGTGCTATGGCTCTTTCTCTTCTCTCTTCCCTTCTTTGCAACCTCTTCTCCCTCTTTATTTTATGAAAGTCCATTGTACCTTTATGTGACACTATCCTTTTGATTTCCATTTTAGGTCGCATTGCTGGTGAATGGTATCTCTTTATTCGACTAGAATCCTCTCCACTTTACCTCGACATACGACCAGCTACCCCCCCATTGCCTACCCGATGCTTTAGAAAGCCCGAATAGTTCTGTTCACTTGCTTATGAAGTATTCCCACTCCCTTTAGGTAATGAATTTCTTCCCACTTCTTTTGTTTCTTCGTCTAGTTAGTATTTTGTGGCAGTTCATGTAGTAATGGACAAGGTTCAATGATATGACCTACTCCTTTTTCGATCAGAAATTTGAACAGCAAGGTCAGTAAGGAACACAAGAATTGTTCAGTGAGGTCTGTGTAGAATTTATTCTGGATAGTTTCCACTGAATTTCTTTCCTCTATGGTCTGTTCCTCATAGAATTTGTCGGTGATCTTTTTGAACCACTCCAACAATTTTGTGCTTCACCCTTGAATCAGTTTGTCTAGTAGTTGTTGGTCTTTAATCGCTTCCAGATTTTTCATCCAGGAGTTTCTTCAAAAGTTGGGGCAATGATTCTACAAAATTCTCATGAGTCTCAATAAAGAACCTTTCTTTCACTTGAGCAGTCATTAATTTGTTTCTTCGTGCATAATTTTGCAAGTAGTTTGCTATTTTACGCTCCCACCAGTCCTTAATCTCTTGTTTTGATATCATCTTCTTGTATACATCTCATATATGTACTACTGGCAACAAAACCAATGTTGTAATCTCACAGATCACATAGGGTTACCAATACTACACATTAAGAACATATATACATAACAGAGACAAGAGACAAGAACAAGTAAGCAGAATAACAAATTATATTATAGTGAAAGGGTCCATACAATACATAGAACTGAACCGAGTTCTCATCTGGCTCAACAGCCTATATATATGAATTACAAATAGTTACAAATAACTACGTGTCAGTTCGGTGAACCGAAACAACCTTATGTGTCCGGCCTAACCTCTAATTAGTCGGCTAACTGACTTAGTCGGCTGATTGACTAAGTCGGCTATCATTCAAGTCAGCTTACCGACTTGCTCCTCCAACATGAACTAATTTAGAAAGATATATAATGGCAGGTTTTATTGGATCATGGTCTCATTTTCCATAAAGGAGAATCATCGATTTACAAAAGACAATGATTTTGATCCAGCAGAATTTTAATAGTTAGATTGGATCATAGTGATGAAGAATGGGAAGAGGTACTCATCACTAAATCTCTTTGGTAAGATTATTTGTAGTATTTTTATTAGCTTTAGTTACAGGGAAAATTGTACATAGCTCTCAGGGATTAGTTTATCATAAATACTAGTTACTGGTAAGTTGTAATAGTAATAATTATGTAGTTTGTAGATTGATATCTATCATAAATTCGTGACTACAAAAACGACTAAATTCGCATATATACAACTATTAGTAGCTAATTTCCCGTATCTTAGTCGTATTTAGCTTATTCATTAATATCTTAAGATCTAGTAGTTTATTTAGTCATATATTTGGTCATTAATGGTTGCAATCAATGACTAAATTGGTGACTAAATCAGCGACTAAATCAATGACTAACTCAGTGGCTAAATCAATGACTAAATCCATGACTAAATCATTAGCTATCAATTACTAAAACAATGACTAAATCATTGACTATCAATGACTAAATCATTGTCTATCAATGACTAAATCAATGACTAGTAAGTCAAGCTATTAATGACTAGTGAAATACGACTAGCTATAAGATAGTGGAAATTTTCTGCTATTAGTCACCGACTCAAAAATAGTCGTTTATAGCCTGATTTTAGTCATTTTTTTAGTCATTAATTTCTCATTTTCTACTAGTGTCCCCCAGGGAGGAAGCTATTTCAATGTAAGTGGGTTTTCAAGACTAAGTTTGATGCTGATATCTCACCTTTGAAATATAAGGAAATATTGGTATCTAAGGGATACTCACAAGTACATGCTATTGACTACAATGAAACCTTTGCATCAGTGGAAAAGATGGACTCCATAAGGCTAGCTTTAGCCATTGCAGCTTCGAAGCAGTGGGAGGTACATAACATGGATGTGAAGTGTGCTTTACTAAATGGAGATCTCACTGAAGATATTTACATGCAACAACCTAAATGGTTTGTTTCTAATCCATCTTTAGTGTGCAAGTTAAAGAAATCACTGTATGGGCTCAAGCAAGCCCCAAGGCTTGATATGCCAAGATTGATGGCTTTCTGCTATCATTGAGTTTTGCTCGATGCAAGTATGATCCTAATGTTTATTTGAAGCTTATTCATGGTTCTTTGATGATTATTTTCTTGTATGTAGATGACCTTCTGATTACATGAAGTTCAAAGAAAGAGATTGCCTCCTTGAAGGATGCAATGAACCATGCATTTTCTATGACATATTTGGGATTGTTGAGCCAATTTTTGGGTCTCGAAATTGCTCAATCCCAACATGGAATCAAAGTACATCAGTCCAAGTATGCCTTAGATTTTATGAACAAGTTCAACATGAAATATTGCAAGCCAAGAAAGACTCCCTTCCTTTCAGGAGTTAAGCTTGAAGAAGCAGGTTCTTATCCTATGGTAAATAATACACTGTATGGGCATTTGATTGGGTGTTTGCTTTATATTACACACACTCAACTTGATCTATCTTATGCAATTAGTTTGGCTTCAATATACATGGATCAGCCTCATGAGATCCACTGGAGAGCAGCCAAAAGGATCCTTAAATTTGTTCAAGGAACAGGAACTCATGGGATCTTCTACAAAGCAAAATATGATCTTGATTTGATTGGGTTTACTGACAGTGATTGGGCAGGTGAAAACACAGATCAAAATTCAACATCAGGATATGTGTTCATGCTTGCAGAAGGACCAAGCAAGAAGTAGAGTGCCATAGCACTCTCATCTACAGAAGGAGAGTATAGAGGAGTTGTAAATGAAACAACTCAATGTTTGTGGTTGCAAGGTATACTTGGAGAATGTGGATTCGAATCAGATTTTTCAACTATCATCTATTGTTATAATCAGAGCACCACTCAAATCTGCAATTATCCAGTTCAGAGATAGCAAACCAAACACATTGAGATACATATGCACCACATCAGATAGCTTGTCCATGATGGCACCATTCATCTACTCTTCTGTGCATCTTCAGAACAAGTAGCAGACATATTCACCAATTTTTTTTTGTGAGAAGTCATTCAGCAATCTCAAATCACTGCTGGGGATTGCTGATCATGCTATGAAGCATGATTGATGACAAAATTTCCAAATTTTGTTTTTCTTGTCCATGTTTAAGGGAGGATTTCCCCACTGGGTTTTTGCCTCTTTCCTTGGTTGTATGGACAAGCAGTATGTAAAGGGTGACTAAGCCTTGTTACTAGGCCCTATATTTTTATGATATTCACTCATAAATTCAGGCTTAAGGGGGAGTGTTATAATAATCAACCCATAGTTACCTACCTTAGACATTAATTAAATCATTTTTTTCTTATTACCTAGTCTCCTAGATTCCACTCTATGCTAGTTGCCTTCTACATGACTTAGAAGTCAACACTTGCTAAAAATGAGTCATGGAGCACTTGGGAAACCTCCTGGAAACCATATTTAGCATGTCTACTTTATTCCAGATCCTACAAAGTGCATATCTACTTTTTCTGAAAAGCTACCTGTTTTATTGAGAATTAAGGCAAAAGGAAAAGCTAGACTAAGTGTAGTTGACTTGTTTTTTTCCCACATCATCCTCCCTCTTTTTATCCTAATAAAATCTTGTATGATTTTTATTTCCATCCCTCATTAGCTTTCCTAGTTGACTTATCCAATTCGTGAGCATCTTAGTGGATTTGGAAACTACTTTATGCACCTATGGGGGATTTGAATAGATTTAGTAAGCCTACTTTTTGACCTTTTTGAATGGAATCCTTGTGCATTCTAATCTCTCATGTAATTATATATTTTAGAAACCTATTACTTCACAACGTTGGCTATTGTACACTTATTCAATACATATTAGTGTTATGCTCCAATTTCAGTCTCCTTTGATGTTAATTTTGCATGTTTGATTATCAATTTTGTGAGTGCAATTGTTCTATCTCTCGGGGTCAATTTCCACAAAATCAGATGGGAGCTCATAGGGTTTCTTAATATGGTTTCTCAAGAACAACCCAAATTCATGTGGCCACTCATCTTGGAATATTGTATTCTCCATCTCCCATCAATTGATAGACATCTAAAGATAAAAAGGGAAGAAAATCGGATGGGAACTTGTAGCTAAAAGAGGAAATGGAGCGATATTGGTCTCAATTGGAAAATAAGAAGACAGAAAGAAATGGATTCTTGTCATTTTGATACACCTCGGTCAAGCAAAGAGCTTCTAAAATACCTTGAATTTTCCAAATTTGGAGCGAAATTTACAAAGATCAGTAAAAAACACACGAGTAATAGGTTTTACTAATTCCTAAATTTATATATTGCATTCCGCCCTTGGTTTCGAGCCATACAAACTCTCTAACATATTGCATTTGGCCCTTGGTTTCAAGCTGTACAAACCCTCTAACATATTGCATTTGGCCCTTGGATTCAAGCAGACTTTTTAGCAAGTTCAAAATCCAGGATGGCTAGTGTAAGCACTTGTAGATTTAATCCCTTCTAATACCATTCCCTCTTTCCAGATTAATGGACAATTCTCCACCTCGGTCAACTATGGTTTTTACACATTTTCCATTTGAAGTGTCTTTCTTTTAAAATACCTTCTATCTGTATTCTTGTGACTTTATGCCCTTATTCTCAAGTGTCACCACAATATTTACCATTTTTCTTGCTTTAATCTTCCTTTGAAGTTCAAATTTTTTATCATGTTGCACAACTTAGTGCAGCTTTGTCAGAGTTATTGTAGGAAATTGAGAAGGTAAAGGGTTCTAGATTTAACAAAAGACAGCTTGGTTTCATGGTTTCCTTCAAGCCATCTTATGGCTATATTTGATGAACTTTGGATGTGCAGCAGATAGTCTAAGACTCTGAACAATAGATTTTAGAAAATTTTGGATACTGTACTCTTTTTCCTTTTCTTTGTCTTTGTCATTTTCTTTTTAGATATTTTAATTAGTTTTTGTTTGTCTAGATGTTCCATTGTTTCTAAAAATTTTAAAACAGATGATCTATAGCTATTGATAACCAATTTTAGTGCCACAACTCACTTTGAACTTGTTCTGTTTGTAATTTCTACATACAAATTATTCGTTCATGGGAGACTATGTTGACCAGGGGTACTATTCAGTTGAGACTGTTACTGTAAGTATGGCATTCTCTAATACCAATCAACTTATGCATTGTTTTCTATTGTAGTGGTTATGCCTCATTTTTTTTCATATTATTTTAATGACAAAGTCCTTTCATGGTAGCTCTTCTGTTTAATTTTGTACAAGCATAGTATTTTGCAAGTTGCAACTTTCACCCTCAATCCAAAAATAAATGCTATTTCACACTGGTCAAATATTGTGAGGACCAATCTTGGATTTAAGATCTACATTACCCTTTTTGAATTTTCTATACTGGAAATAACAGTTAAGGTTAGCTTGATTATAGAATGTTGGATAGTAAGTTATAACCAATAGAGTGCATGCTCAAAAGAGTGGCAGTGGGATAATAGAATTATTCTAGATCCTTATGCATCATAGAATGTATAGTCCAAGAGAGTTCGTGATGGCCATATTTTCCTTGAGATCATCTCGAAGCTTATATATTACCTACAGGGATTGCAATTGCAAAGTGGAGAATTGAGGACCCAATTTTGGATTTAATATCTACATGGAAGTTGACAAAGGTGGAGAATTATCACCCCTAAAATATATGACGTTTCACACTGGTCAAATATATTGAGAACCCAATTTTGGATTTAATATCTACATTACTACTTTTTTATACTGGAAGTTGAAATAATAGTTAAGGTTAGTATGATTATAGCATGTTGGATAGTAAGTTATAAGTTATAACCATTAGAGTGCATACTCAAAGGAGTGGCGGGGTGGGATACTAGAATTATTCTATATGTTTAGAGATAGATTTATTCTGTCTATCATATAGAATAATTTCCAGGGGAGTTTGGTGATGGCCATATTTACCTTCAGATCATCTCCAATCTTTTTTATCACCTACATTGGATAAAATTGCAAAGTGGCTAGAGTGAGAGAGGTATCCATTATTGGGTTGTAAGTTATAACCAATAGAGTGCATGCTCAAAAGAGTGGCGGTGAGATAATAGAATTATTCTAGATCTCTAGGAATCATAGAATGTATAGTCCAAGAGAGTTCGTGATGGTCGTATTTTCCTTGAGATCTCTTGAAGCTTATATATTACCTACATGGATCGCAGTTGTAAAGTGGTTGGAGCCAGAGAGGCACCCCTAAAATATATGACATTTCACACTGGTCAAATATATTGAGGACCCAAATTTGGATTTAATATCTATGTTAATGCTTTTCTGTACTGGAAATGGAAATAATAGCTAAGGTTAGTCTGATTATAGCTTGTTGGATAGTAAGTTATAACCAATAGAGTTCATACTCAAAGGAGTGACAATGGGATACTAGAACTATTCGAGATGTTTAGACATAGATTTATTCTATCTATCATAGAGAATACTGTCCATGAGATTTTAGTGATGGCCATCTCCAAGCTTTTTTATCACCTACATGGAATACGATTGCAAAGTGGTTGGAGTGAGAGAGATATCCATTTTTGGCTCATTGTTCTCTAGGGGATTTTGTTTTGTCCTTATTGGACTGAATGATATTGGTTTTATGCTTTTTGAAATATTTGGTGTTCAATTTATTGTATTCCCTGCTCTAGATGTATTTTGAATTCCCTTTGTCTTGTCACTCCCAGGGTAGAGATTAGTACTATGGTCATGGAAAATATCTAGAGTTAGTATTGCTTAAATGGATTTCTCTCCCCTTCGAGGCCGCTCAATTCAAAGTCTTTTTATAGTGCATTTACTGTCCATTATGGGTGAGATGAGTTGTGTGTAACGCGTATAAATCAAAGTGAAAAAAAATTAAGGTATGTACTGTAAGAATAGGAAAAAATAAGACCATTATATATAATATGTATATGACAATGATAATAATAATAATAAAATAAACCAGCATAGATCCAAATTAATACCAAATCTTTTAAGTAGCCATAGGTTTTGTGTCTCATTGCCTTATCGATCCCCCTGGGTGCTTAATAGATCCAAGGTTAAGATAGGTCTATGCTGGTTTATCTGCATTATTGTTGGTTGCATGCCCTAAGGTTTCCTCTAAACAAATTTAGAATAGGCTCACACCAGTTGTAAATGAAGATAGAATGCCACATCCATAGTGAGGATAGGATCTGCACACTTTGTTTCTTACATAATAGTTAGAAGCCAAGGAGCGTTTCAATCTTATGTCTAATTTGTTATGAGATTAAAGGTGGTTACTAATTTTTTTAAAAGTTTTAGGAGGGATCACATAGTTTCTTTTAACAATCCAATGAGGGATGCTTGGAATTGTTTCATGTGATGCCCACCAAGAGGCTCTGTAAAAGTCCAGAAATTCAAAAAATAGCTCGAAGAGTTAGAACCATTAAAAGGAAACGGTCTATCACATTAGGAATATAACCCATACCTCTTTTGGGAAGTGGCAATGGAGGAAGAGTTCATGGATGGATTCTAGGCAATTCTCACACAAGAGGGAATTTTCTAGGCCCTTGCCATCCTTCTCTTTGAAGTGTGTCCCATTTCAGCACAAATATTTTAAGGGCCAACCATGTAAATAGTCTGACTTTTGAGGGAGCAAGGATATTCCGAAGCTTGTCCACCAACATGCTTGATTGTATTATTGTATTTTGTGATGAAAATCCAAGCTTGACTGTGTATTGAGCCTTGAGTATGATTGTCACCCTATAAAATATTGTCATTCTCCATTCTTAGATTAATCCCTACCTAGGATAACCTGACAAACAAAAATTGTCATCGGTTTCCTTCAATTCCCTGAAATAAGAGGCCAACCAAGGTTGATCCAGGTCTAGGTGGGCTAATGGGGTAGCATCATGGTTGAGAGTGAGGATATCCCTATTCCTTAGAGCACCAAGAAGTCGAAGAGACATTTTTTAATCCATCCTTGCAAATGCATTCATCCAATCCAATTCTTATCTTTGATCTGCCAATGAAGGTGTTTTCTTATGATGTGGAAGGAGGACATGATGTATTTTTGGTAAGTAGAGCATACTTAGGATGCTTTCTCTGAGTATTCTAGTATTCTAGGGTTTCTAGAACCATGCACTTTTTGACAGAGATCTTTTTCCATATCCCTTTGTTATCACCAAGCTCCCTTTGCACCTAGAGCAGTGGAAAATTTTCAAATATGTTTGATGCCCCATCCCCCAAATTATTTTAGTCTAGATAAATTTTTCAAAGAGAGGAGTCAGATGTCACCCAATTCCTTACTCCCTTTCCATACGTATGTGAAGCATATTTGTCGGACCTTGAAATTTACTTTGGAAGGTTGGCCAATGAGAGTCTTACAGGGATCGCATACAACACACTCTTGATTAGAACTATCCTTTCGGCCATAGAGATCCACTTATGTGTCCAATTATTTACTTGTGCCTTTGAATTGCCTAAGCTCTAGGTCTATTCATTGATTCCATAGTTGTTGGGCTATAATTGAAAGCCCATGTAAGTTAGCTCATCATCAAACCTTTGAATGGTGTATGGAAGAAACTCATGAATTTTTTCTTTGTGGGTTTGTGTGGAACAAGATTGAATCTTAGGAAAGTGTTGGCATGATTGATTTCCATTACTTTAGATTGGTTTTGGTGAAGGAAGAATCACCAAAAAGGAGCAAGTCATTGATGAACATTAGGTGGGCCTTGGCTCTTCTTGCAACCAATATGCCCTAGATGTTCCTCGATCTTTATTTGACTTATATCAATTAACTGAGGCCTTAGTAGCTATGAGAAATAGTATTGACGAGAGGCGGAATCCCTTGCGTAGCCCTCTGAGGAGTGGAAGAAGGGTGAGGCAAAGCCATTTATGAGTAAAGCAAAGGATATAGAGTTGAATAAAGCCTTCATCTATGAGATGAAGGGATAGGAGAAACCGACTTGGATGAGAATTATTCTAATGTAGGGCTAGGAAGTGTAGTCAAACTTTAAGATTTTGTATTAAAAAGGCTGCAGCCGAACTATATAGAAGAGTAGTAAAAAAGTAGAGGTTCTCCTGGACACATATGCCAGTATATCCAAAAAGAAAGAAGCTATAAATAAACGAATACTATCTTTATCTGAGAGGTCCTTGAAATTACTGAAGGTATACAAGCATTACAATATACCTAACAAATAAACTTATTTAAGAAACATTACATAAATTTAATGAAAGAATTGATGATTGTGAGCTTCTCCTGGATCAGATACCTAACAAATTAACTAATTTAAACAACATTACATAAATTTAATGAAATAAGTGCTAATTGTGAGCTTCTCCTGGCTCTTCAATGACCTTGTGCATTCACTAGTGCTCTAATTCATTGTCTTTGAATAGTTGAGAGACTGTTTCTTCTTCCTGGTGTCTACTGGGGTGAATTTTAGTGATGGCCAAGGGTTTAAACTTTAAAGCTACCGAGTGCGTGCCTTTGTTGATACATTCAATGGATGATTTGAGTGTCAGGTACTCTGCCTCTAATGCCTGTATTTGTCTTCTTTGCTATATAAGTTAGAACAATGTCCATGACTACTGATATCTATGAACTGAAAAAAATTTCACCGCTTGAACTGTTTTGGACAAGGAGAGTATAGAGGTTATGTTCTCATTTATATATTCTTCTTGTCTCTAGAGAATCCTATGAATATCATAAATTGATATTTGATAGTTCCCACGACTCCTTGTCCAGTCCATGATTCTTTGGAATGCCAAGGTCTGTGCAATAAAAATAGAATGGTTCCCGGTGCACTGTTACAGTATTGGAGAGGGAGGGTATAAAGGTTCTATTCTCATTTATATATTCTTCTTTTCTCTAGAAAGTCTTCTAAATATCATAAATTTCTGTTTGACATTTCCCATGACTTCCTAAGCAGTCCATGATTCTTATGAAATGGCTAGGCCTGTGCAGTAAAAACCAGAATGGTTCCTGGCATATTATTTACTCAAAGTTACAAACACTGAAAGAAGAATGATTGCAACTAGGATTAGATGACCTCTATATTGGATTTAGCCAAATGACTCTCTTCCTCTTACTGCTTAGATTTAAGAGAAGGACAATAGCTATAGATAGAAACAAATCCCTCTGACCTAATACACAAAATTATCACAATTTCCTCAAAGTAAATAGGTCCAACAAGTTGTTTAATGTGACAATCAGGAAACTCCCCTTCCCAACACAATAGATCACCCAAAAACCAAGATTCAACTTTAAAAAACACGAAGTTCCCATGTGTCCAGGAGGTTATCCTTAGAAGATATCTTTTCTCCAATGCAGGACAAATGGGAAGGTTAACCAGATGGGTCTGAAATTTGAACAACTTATTTCCTTGAGACTAGGCTTGTTGAAGTTACCATTGTTGACCTCTATTTTTCCCTCAGGATCCAGGAAAGAATGGAATTGATTCAAAATTATGGTACAGAGATAGGTAAGGCATGTGTGGTTCCTTAACAAGTCCATCCCAACCTTTAATTTCCCTTTGTTGCCAACTTGTTTCACCTCATTTGAGCTACTATGTGATCAACAACATGGAGTGGGGGGTTAAAAACTTAAATGAAATTGCTTAATATAGCTCATGAAATTATCCTTGCGGGATTGGGAGATATCCCATCTCACCATTGTTTTACAAATTCCTTCATTTAATTGGACTTCTAGATGTGATTGATCATCAACTTATCCATTCAGGCCTTAGATTATGTGGAAGCACTCATTTTCTTTGAAACGAGAGACTTTGATTTTGATCTAAGAGATTATCCAAGCTAATGAATTTGTTGTTGAGATATGATGCTTGTTCATAATCTTCTAAATTGTTGATGAGTCCCCAACACTATGATATATTTCACCCTCTTCAAGTCAATATTCTTCAGTCCTTGTAGAAAACCATAGGCCTTGGCTTGATTGTTAGATGCAATTCGAAGACCTCGGGCATAGTTTATTTCCATTATGCCTTCAGGATTGATTAATTTTTGTAGCACCATAAAAAAAGGATGTGCTTATTTTAGTCATGTTGCCATTGTTGGAATTCTTCTGTACTTAGTTTGATATGCCAAGATGGATTCTTGATTGGCTGAGGGTGGTAACGATTGTTTGGTATCCCTTCTTTGTCGTTATAGATAGACAACCAAATCTCCTCTTCAACTGTGAGTGTCAGGGTCTTGTGATTTTTCATTCCTTAACCCTGTAATGCTTCATTCAAGAGACTCTTGGATTTGTAGTTGTGATTTTTGGACTGATTTTCATCTCTTGATATATAAATTTGTTTTGTGCCAACCAAATTTTCAAACACAAATATTTTGGAAGTTGCATCCAACCCCCCTAGAAGGTGGGCTTGTTCTGAAATGAGCCTCTATAGTGCTTACATTAATAAGAAAACATATCTTTCCATTAGTCTAGAGGAGTTTCTCTTTGACCAAGTTCTTGGAGGGTCGTTCTCCATAGTTGTTTAGTGTAGGAGAAATTAAATATTAGATTCTATGATTTGTAGAATTATGATTGACAAAGAATGCACTATGAAATGGGATGAGCCTTGGATTCCTCTTTTTTGCAAATTTTCTGATGCAAAAGTTTTTGATGGTACACTATCTTAATACACTTAACTTGGGAGATTGTCTCTGTGCCAAATGAGTCAATGGCCTTCCACATACCTGACATATAAAGAGTGGTTGAGGACCAGTGTTCTTGATACCTTGATTTAACTGTGTAGCTATCTTTCCCCAATCAGCAACTATCTGGTTGATCCCTATCCACTAGTGTGTATCCTTTAAGCAAAGAGAATAATTTGGTTGTAATCTGCTCGAGGAATTATATCACCCCAACCAATCGAACATTTTCCTTCCCAACTTTATATATCATAGAGAGATTTTAGTGTTTCCTTTCCATCCATGCTTTTAAGGGTAGCATGTCTAGGTTTAATATTAGAGGAGGAGTTCCCAAAATCATGTCTATTCAAACTTGATGCACTTACCATTCATTGTCAGGGGCCGATAGGTTATCTTGAATAATGGGGTTAGCTGCCAAGAAGAGTCTCTATATGTGTGAAGTTGTGAAGCTTTTATTTTAGCTAATGGATTGTCAAGACATTGATTTCTCCTTGACGTTCAAGCATTGATTATGTTGATTCCCATTCTCATAAAAAAGAATGGGCATTGAGGTTCCAGAAGAATGGGCATTAACTCATCTTGAGTGATATTTATTGACTTGTAAATGTTATTTTTTACCCATGATTTAGTGTGGTGCACATATGCATGGTATTTTTATTAATTTGTCATAGTGGTCTAGGAATTGAAAACATAGTCTCACAAAGAATTCAGAAAAATATGAATAAAATTGGGAAAATGGTGTTACAATGGGAGTAGCAGCTCTATATAATCAAATGAAAGAATGATGATACAATATAATGATCATACAAGATGCATGAATTCCAAGAAAATTCGAATTCCCAAGGAGGTCATTCGAATTGAATGAATGAGTCTAGCTTAACTGACTATAAGCCACAGTGAACACACCAGTTAACCACTGATCAAAACCCTAACTGACTCAACTGAGTCTTAAACTTAGGTCAGAGTGCAATAGATGACTGATTCTAATTGAAATAGCTCAGACACATGTCATTGCATGCCAACCAACAAGTGGTAGAGCATCATTAACTCCAATGAACCTCTATGAGGTTAACTGAAGTCTAACTAACCATTAGAGGTGGTTCGAGGCGCCCCTGTTGACTCCAATTCATTAAATATTAATTAAATAATCAATTTAATGAATGGAGGCGTCTTCACTTCCCTTTTTAACTGATTGTAACCATCATTTATAAATTAAGTGCATTTATGACACTCAGCTCACCCCCATAGTGCTCCAGTTAGCCTCCCTGAATGAAGGAGAAGGCTTAGTTGGCCTCATTGACTGAAGGTAGGCATGGGTGTGCTCATGCTGATGTCATATAGTGCTCCTTTGATGTTAATTAAGTCAATAAAACTTAGGATATTGGTTTAACTAGGACAAATTGACCAAACTAAGTGTGTATGGTGGTAAATGTCTCCAACATTTTTAATCCTCAGATAACTCATCTTTTGAAGATTAGAGAACGTAGTTTTTAAGTGTGTCTTTAGCACATGATGTAGAGCTCAGGGCTAGCATAGAAGGTGCCCTCTTATGTGTTTTTAATATGCTGCATGTTATGTGTTGTTAATATGCTGCATGTTACAAAAATTCCAAACAATATCATGCTTTTCAAGGAAATTTCACGTATCCCAAGGCAATGCCACACTTCCCAAGGAAGGTACTCCAAAACGTGCACCCTCAAGGGTAAGAGAACAATTGGACTAGGGAAAAGTTGGAGGATAAGCCAAAAACACCACACACCCTCTAATTCACCAATTAAGATGGTTTCATGTATCCCAATGCACTTCCTCATAAGTGGAAACCGTCTAGGGTTTGTGGATAAAAGTTAAAACCCTAGGGAAAAATTTAAGGGTGGACTGAAAATACTAAACCATGTCTACTTTTGGATTCTCAATATCCTGGCACTGTGCTTTTGAATTCATATTATAGCTTGGTTTTTAACATTATATACAAATGTGCATGCAGGACAATCATGGAATTCATAAAAGTAAAAGGAAAGCTCTTCTCAGCACCCTAGTTTATTTTCCATGGTTTATGCTTGCCCATTTTTCCATTGTTCATACTAAATTTTTGTGTCTTTTTTTCCTTTCTTGTACTTTTCCTATTTTTCTTCCTTGCCACCCACCATGCTTTCTAGTTCAATGCCTAAAGCAATATCAAACCATCCTTCTTTATGACAAATCTGTTAAATTCCACTTAGCTGAGCTATGGTTATCCTTCATAAACGGTGAATTAATATTGCAGTAAAATTTGAATTGGTTATAAACTAGCAGAGGACTGGACCAGAATTGTAAGTAAAATTTCCATGGGAATATGTGATATGCTAAATGTAATAAATTTCAAATGTTGTCAGTATTAAACATAATCAAAGCTATATGTGGCAATATCCCTTTGTATGAAACTTTGTAAGACAATAAGTTAGTTCAAACCAAACATCCTTTGTTTAAAATATGAATAGTTGTTAGAGTCTCTAGTTCCCAACAAACTTGTGTCATTCATGTTAGCTAATCCAATCAATACAGCATTGTTATCAACTATCATTGCTTTCATGTACACAAAAATCTAACTGGTGGTCAATTCACCACCTTCACAAAGTCTTCCATAACAACCAAGTCCATAAAAGGAAACATAGTTGCACAGTTTGGCACCCAATATATGTTGAAGATTTTGTATATTACTAGATACTGCCAATGTATTATGTCCCTAATAGATGCATCACATGCATAATCTACACTCCCTATAAACTAGGTGAAAGTGGTATAACCACAATAACCCTAAAGCAATGTTTTTCATTATGTGCTTGAATGATACAATCATATAATGATTGCAAAATACAGTTCTGAATAGTATCATCTCCTTCAAGATCGAATAGAAAAAGATCAATTCTCTATTATATGAAATTCTCATCCTTTTCAATAAGTGAATAGTAAATTGCATGAATACTGGTCTCTTCAAGCTAACTTGTTACCGACCATTGACTGACACTCCTTAACACCTAATGGATGTTGTTTCCTTCTTTTCAGTTGTTGGGCTTCCTTGTTGTTTAAGAAATTAATTGCAATTTTTTCCTCCTTGAGTACAATCCACTAGAAAATGCAATCTGATGCAATAACCATGATGCTATACCTGTCATATATCTATGCACTCCCTACTCAATAGTTTTAACCCATATATTCCAACATACTCACCCTCAAAAAAATCCCTTGTAGCATCAACTAGTCCATCGATCGTATCAATCCATTTAACATTTTCTTCTGGAACTAAATCTTGTAATTGCAAATAATGCATCTCAGTAGAAGCTATAACCTACTGCCTTTACTGGATAGATCTAGGGTTAACACTTTCCATTGTAGATAACGTTGTAATACCTGCAACATCTATGATAGAGCCCACTTGAATGGTGGCAGAGAGACTTATTGTAATTTTTAGTTTCTGTTTTTTTATGCTTGGTTTTCCTTTCTATCGTTGTTCTTTTCTATCACCTTTCTATCTTCCTAATAAAAAAATCGGAGGTTCATAGGATGCATATTGGACCCAGATGAAACCATACAATTTTCATATGCACAGAGGGTGTGAATAAGAGCATTATGTAAGGACCCTATTTGGTTGTGATGAATAAGTATGGAAATATTGCAAGTAATTAGAAACTGACATGGAAATGTGTACATCAGACAAATATACAATAGTTTCTATGTTTTGAATAAGTGCTTAAAAAACTTAATATATGCATATAAGAATGCCACTAGAAATAATTGAATGGGATAAGTTATCTAAGGTATTTATTTACTGAATGCTGATTCTTGAACTGTATCTATGGATTTGCTTCTCCATAGACACAAAAACTCCACGAGACTGCACATCAATTTTTTTATGGACCATGGTAAACATTGGTTGAACCAGATTATGTGAGAAAATATGAATCTTAGACCATCAAACATAGTCAATCATTGAGAATGCATCAACAACTTTTCAAGTTAGTCTACTCCCATATAGTTTGGGATTACAGAGGATGCAACTAATTTTGTATTGATATGCAGGATTATCCACTCAGCCATCAAACACACTAACACTATGCCTTGGATTTTTTTACATGACCATACATAAGCCTTAGCCCACTCTTACACCAAGAGAAAATCAGACAAATATTTGCACAAAACCGAGAGTAGAATAGCAAACACAATAGGTTAATAAATTCCTACATGGCTAGGGATTCTCTTTATGTAGCCTCTTCATGCCCCCAATTTCACCTGCATAGATGTCAACTATGACTCTATCATGACCTCCACTCTACAATCTCTACCCTCAAACACATGCGATCTAGATTTCAAGCTCCTCCACATGGGCTCTCTACAATGGTGGGTTAATATTCCTTATTCAACAACTTGGATATTCTTCCCTTAAATCGCAGGAACTCCCCTTCAAACAATGGCATCACAAATTGGTGGCTCAACATTTTGATAGACTCCTCCAACAGCTTGAATTCCTCACATAGAAACAATACTTGGTCGGCCCGTCTGTAAACAATTTGTAGGTGCAACAGCCTCTCTCCCTAGAGTCGTGGCCATTGGTGCCAAATGGAATCTTCTGCGGTTACCCATCATTCGTGCCTATTGCTCTTGCCATGACTGCGCCATTTTGCTTGGGAGTTTTCTTTCTCAATAATCCAAAGCTCCCCTACCATTGTCCTTCTCTCTATTTACCTCTCTTCCACTCCTGCACATCTAGTTATGAGCTTAGGCATGTTCTTTTTTCCCAACTTATTACTTCCAACTCTTCTTTTCCTTCTCATCGAATTGGGCCTGCCACATGTCCAATTCATGTTGTCTATGTCATTTTGGCCATTTTTTCTAAGTATTGCATCAACATCACTCCCACATAGTCTTCCAACAGTGACAAAATGCATCAAAGTCATCAACCATTGCAGCAAATCCAACACTATATGTACCCAAGTAACCTTCAACCGTCACAGGTAATCTCAATGTCTTTTTCTTGTGTCATGTTTACAATTTTCACAATATCTTATGTTTAAAATTATACAATGGAAATTTTATTGTGTTTTTTTTATTACAATTTATAGATACGAAAATTTATATCTATTTCAATTTATTTTTAGATATAGCAGACCAACGTAGACATAGAAACATATCACTTACTTAAACATAGACACAGATATGAACACCGACTCACTAAAATATATAGAGATTGGCCTATGTAAAAATGAACTGCTGAAATGTGTTAGCTTCTTCATAATCTCAGCCATATTTGCACAGAGCTCATCTTCTTCATAATCTTCGACCACAATTTCAACCAGAGATGATATTAACATTGATTCACACAACTGAGGCTTGTATTTATTCATTTCTTAGCACATGATGAGGCTGAGGTTTCTCTTACCAGCTGCTTTTTGTGAGTCCAAGAATGACATCTTTTCATATTTTTTAAAATAACAAGTGAAAATCTATGAGATGTAGGTAAATTTTGTGCAATCATGGTCATTCGGTTTTAGGAGTTTGGGATGGAGGTTGCATCTTTGGTGATTTTACCAGTTACAGAATTAAACTTAGGATGTGATAGATTGTCGAGGATGAGAAGGACTCTCGAGACCATTTCATATTTGTACTACACAATTAACTTGTAAACTTTTAGCAACATGATCACCCTAGAGTGCTAAGACTATTATCTTTGATTCCCCTATGTAATATGCATATGAAATCTCCATCTGTGATCTCTGTTGGAATCTCAAACTCCTTCAGAACTTCCATTGGTTCTGTCATATTAATCATATTGTAGGTTGTAGCCTATATTTTGGGAAAACTTGGAGATTACCTCCAATGATGGGTCACAAAACCCATGAACAGGACCAAGAACATCAAGCCAAGCAACCCAATCGAAGTGCATAGAAGTCCACACCCTCCAAAGATGAAGACACAGACTCTAGGTCAAATGAGGAAATTTGGTCCCCTCAACAGCCTGTTGACAATCAGAACTCCTCATTTTTGGTTTTGTAAATTTTGGTTATAAACATTTTGCAAGAAAATCTAGCTTTCCTTTTTGCTCATAGAATCTTATTTATGAAAAAATCCATCCTACAATCACCTTATTTCTAACAACTACCAAAACCATGAAAAGTGGATCAAGAACCCCACAGATACTTTTATACGACCACAACACTTGGGCCAGAATCACTACAATGCCTTATTGCTACCAAAATAAAGGACAGGCTATCTTAGCTTACATCTGCAAAAATATGAAAATAGATTTTTATATTTAGTATCCAAATTTGAAACAAAATTGAGTTTTGTTTTATAAATGTCTTTTTTAAACCAAAATCATAGAACTGAATTAGCTTGTTCCTTCCATCATGCCCATGTGAATTTTTTTATTGCTTCATACTATGATCAATCTGGAAAAAATTCAGTGTTTTGGAATTCCTTGGGATGTTTATGTAAGTTGTAACACCCCAAGCTCCACAAATTTTATTTTTTTGGAGAATACAATATTCTATTCTAGTTTGCAATGTCTCGACTCTTTTTGTGGGTCCTGTAAAAGTTTTAATTTTGGGTGGAATGGTTAGGGGTCTCAAACCTACAGTCCTCATTTTTTGGTCTTCATACTCTTGTAAATTGGAAATGGAAATCTATCCATAGTTGTGGTATCTTGAACATATAAAGAGAAATATGACATAATCTATCATTTAAATATACCTCCATTTCCCTTTAACACCCCGGTTTTAACCCCGTTTGCATTAAATGTATATGATGTATATATTAATCGTGGTGCGGAGCTAAAGGAAAAAGCCCCACCATCGATTGGTTGTGTTATGTTCGGCGATTAAAATCGTTGTCGATGGTATATCATGATATGTGACACATATTATTTTTGGCATCATGTAAATATACATATTTAATTAAAATAAACCCCAACCAGCTATGTCAATGCAACCATAATGAAAAGTGAATGATTTTCCCAAGGATAAGGGGGGGAATTGTTAAACCTTGAACCAATGGGGAAAAACCCATGTGTCAACCACCCATTTAAAAATGCTGATGTTATTTGAGGGCAGTCATTGCTAGGAATTGGTGGGTGGTAGGATTGTCAGTCCTTGCCCACATGCCCACTCCAATAGGAGACTCTCCATCTTCACGTGGGCATGGAAACCACTACGGTCATTTTTTTGGGGTTTTTGATTGTTTTTTCCCATCCTCACGCACAGGATCTTCTTCATCATTTCCTCACACAGAGAGTTGGAGAAAACCATTTACTGTCAGCCACGATTCTTCCTGTGAAGAAGCCATTCACGATTGGGGTTTGCTGTTGTTCTCCCCATGAATTGTGGTTGATGTAGGTTCATCCATGAACATGGTTGATATTGGTTTCATCCACGATTCGATTGCGGTGGGATCCATTACATTTTGGGTTGCTTCTGAGTTGTTTTGGGCTATGCTAGGGCCAAGAGAAACTTGGAATCTCTTGTTTAGCTTGAGATGCGCTCACCATTTGGTTGCCATCCTGTTTTATTTTGTTTCTCACAGAGCCATTAATTGCTTGGTTTTGCTGCGTGTATGCAGTTGTTGGTATTCGGACTGTGTTGGAGTGGGGATGAGGGCTTGGTTTGCTTGATAAACCTGGTGTGTTTGGGAACATCACAAACAGAGCTAGAGGGTTGGATTTCTTCTCCGCAACCCCTGAATATCACTGGAAGGGAGGTCAAGGCCTGAGAGACTATGTAGCAGAGAAGGGACTGATTTCCTTGTGTTGGGTGTGGGTGGGTGTCCTAGAAGTCAGCATACTTCTAATGTAGGTGTCCTTATCTCTTCAATGAGCTCACCAGTTTAGCATTCAGCTTTTCCCAGCTCCTTGATGGCCTGAAAAACCCAACTGTGTTGGCTTGGCTATTTTCTGTATCCTTGGCTATGTGTAATCCTGCTTGTTCCTTATTGGGGAATAATCCCCAGCTCCGGGGTAGCAGTGTTTCTGAGAGATTAAGGAGCATGCTGGCATATGTTCTCATGGAATGTCGCAGTGACATAGCTGGTTGTGGGATGAGCTCTTTATAAGATAATTATTCTTGACTATTTCATTTTTGCAATCATATTTAGTATTAATGAATTATAATGAACATGTTGAATGCCTGAATGAATGTATGTTTGCTTATATTGCATATATGAATTGTTATGCATCTTAGCATGTTTTATGTTTCAAGCATTTTAGTTTATATGTATGTCCATGTTCATGGGACTAGTTCCCTAGAGGGTTGATGTATGGTAGTGTCCTCTTCACTGGTCAGAGGGTCGGGGATGTTACATTGTCGTATCAAAGCCATCGTTGTAGCCTTGGGCCTGAGAGGGCCATGAGAACCAGTTAGCAAAGGCAGGTTTCCTTCTGCCCAGAAGAAATCGGAAGAAAATTGGTGAATGACAGGAAAATTTACAAAATTTTATCTAAGTGCCAAGATCGTCGGCTCATTGGAGAACTTAGTATGAAGCTTCTCCAATGCATCAGATAGCCTAGACAGAAGTCCACCCGACAGGAACTAGCGGGAGAGAAATTTTGGAATTTTCAAAGTTTGGAAGTTGTCGGCGGTCAACAGAAGATAAAGGATGGAATCGTCGATACGTCGGCTCCGTATAGCTAAATATCTCTGATACGTCAGAACAATTAGAAACAAAGACTTTCGATACCACTAGCACAAGGATTCACACATATAAATATATAAAATAGAACAGGTTATGGGTCAACGAGCTGGATCTGAGTAAAAGAAAATTGCTTCCTGTACTCCTGCCTTTTCCATGGACACTGATGCTTCTAGGTAAACCGGTAATGGATCTCTTAGGTGTTTCTTATGGATCTCGAACTGCTACTAGCTAAGATGTTGCTTATGATGCTACTGGTGATTCACTTGGCATGGAATCTGCTCAAATTGGATCTACAGGGTCGGAGAAAAATAGAAGATTGGACCGTCCGAACATCGGTGAAGTTTAGTTAATTGATTGGTGACAGTTAGTTGGTTGAGCCGCCGAAATGTCGGTGAGAATTGGACGATGAAGCATCCAATGTGGCAGCGGACGTCGACCAAAAATAGATGTTGAGGGTGGCGATACGTCGACGGGAGGAAAAGATTACTAGTTTGGACGACCAATGCGTTGGAAAAGGTTTGTTGTTTGAGCCACCGATCCATCGAAAAAATTTAGTTGATGTAGTAGCCGATGTGGCGACAAACGTCGGCGGAAAGTTTTAGTTGATCGAAGAGCTGCAGTGTTGGCAGAGATATCTGGAAGACCACTGAAATGGTAGTGAAATTTTGTTGATGGGATCACCGATGAGCGTCGGTGAAATTTAGTTGATGGGTCTACCGATACGTTGGAAAAATTTAGTCATTTGTGAGTCTACCATTGCGGCTACCTAAAGAACTATCCACCCGATGCATAGTGCTTTCAACCGCTGATATAGTGTTATGGGAGATAATCTCCTCACCGATGCGGTAGTGCTTAACGGTCCCGATCGCCGATAATAGTCCTTGGCATCACCTATAAAGTTCAAAAGCCTAGAAAACTATGGATCCAACACGCCAGATAAAAATAGATGATCAGACCACCGATGGGCATCAGAGAAATTTAGTTGTTTGGACTGCCGATGAAGTGTCAGAAGCTTAGTAAACTAAGGACCCGATTCATCGGAATATTAGTTGGGATGTGATCCGATTGGGGAAAAAGGAAATTTTGATTTTTTCAAGTGGGACTTTTAGCAGTTTGTCACTGGTTTTTCAGGGCTAAAAAGGAATAAGTGGGAACGATCTTATGCACCAGAGTATGCGAAATCCAATGATTTTCAAAACAAAAAAAACGTGGGCACTGCCCTCGACCCACCCTACAGTGGTGGAAGCCACAAGGGGGAAAGCCCCCTTGACCCCTGTTGTCCCCCTAAGATAGTTGTTCCTTCAGGAAGGAAATTCTGTGTTTGGGAAAACTTGTAATTGTATGATTTTTGCGAGAGAAGGTAAGTAATTCTGATTTGTACAAATGTTATGCATCTAACAGTTGTGTTTCTAACACATTTGTAGAATCATAGTCACCTTCAAGGGCAGTATTCCCGGTAGTGTGGTTGGTAAGTAAGTGGTGGTTCAACTATGAGAACCCATGATGATTATGATGCTAGGGATTCCTACAAGTGTGCACGAGATGCCATGGGAGAAGATGTCCGTAATGGAAATGATGACATAGAGTCTAATTGAAGGAGATTCCAAGAGACACCATCAGATGTTGCAGCCACCATGAGAAGCTTGATCAAAGCCCAGGAAGAGTAGCATCAGTTGAATGCTACTATGTTGTAGAGTTTGACAGACTTGCAAAGAAAGATAGACTCTGGGCGGGATACAACAAGACCAGAAGGCAATAAGAGTAGTACCAGGAGAAGAAGAAGGACCTCTAGTAGATCATCTGACTCAAAAGAATCCAGTGGATATTCAAGCTCTTCTTATCGTAAAGGAAAGAGAAAGAGGCACCATAGGGATCACTCTCGGGATGAATTTAAGAAGGCCAAACTTCCTACATTTGATGGTGAGGTAAAGACTAGACAAGAGGCTGAAGCTTGGCTTCTTGGGATAAAGTAGTACTTTCAAGTTTAGGATTATTCAGGAAACATGAAGGAAAGAGTTTCCATATTCAATCTGAATGGAAGAGCATCCATTGGGTGGGAACACTTCAAGCAAGTAAACATGATCAGTGAAAGGAGACTTAAGTGGAAACAGTTCAAGAAGTATTTCAAGCAAAAATACCTCTCTGACAGGTATTATGATGACAAGATTAAGGAGTTCCATGAGCTGATATTGGGACAGCAGACCATGGAAGAGTATGCGAATAAGTTCTTGGAATTGTTGAGATATGTCTGGTACATCGAAGATGAAAAAGTGAAGGTCTAGCATTTTCTGAGTGGATTTCCTCAGTCTTACAAAGATAGAATTGATTTTTATGAACCTAGAACTCTTGAAGAAGCAATAAGGAAGGCTAAGTATTGCTATGAGAAAAGCAAAGGTAAAATTGATTACCATAGGGCATGTAAGGACAAGAAGAATGAGAAGTTTGACCAAAGAAAGAAAGGTTTCAAGCCTCCTAACTTCAGGAATCAGTAGAAGTAGCCATCCCAAGTTGCGAGTAAGCGAGTTGGAGTGATAGGAGAAAAGCCTAAGGATCCACAACATAATAGAGGACCACTTCAAAGTGGGAAATGTGGAGGACCCCACATGTGCATAAATTGTCCACTCGAGAATGAGAGTGCAAGGCCAGCTTACAACATTCAAGAAGCAGAAATAGATGGTCAAGTAGCAAGGGTAATCCCTAGGATTTCTGCAGCACTGGAGGACCACCAGGCAGATCACCAGTCAACTATGGTTTAAGTTGTAGGTAATATTGTTGAGCAATCTGTTTCTATTTTGATTGACTTCGGTTCTACTCACAATTACATTACTCCTAGAGTATTGGAGATTTGTGCTTTTAAGAAGCTAATGCATGGAAAATATTGGTTAGTTTAGCTAGCCACTGGAACTAAGAGAAAGGTTAGTAAAGTGGTAGAGAAATGTCCATTGGTCATGAATGGATTGGTCACTTGTGTAGATCTGAATGTTCTACCGCTTGGTTCCTATGATGTTCTCATTGGAATGGATTGGTCAAAACCTCACAGGGTGAAGCTTGACTATTATAACAAGACTTTTGAATGCATGGATGAAGAAGGGAAACCAATAGTTGTGAAAGGTATTCCAAAGGTGATTTCAGTAAGGAAGGTTTTAGCAATGCAGTTGAAGAAGTTCTGTGGGAAGGGTTTCCAGTTGTATGCAGCTCACATTGTGGAGGCAACAGAAGATGACACTCCTAGGTTTGAGGACTATCAGGTGTTACAAGAATTCAAGGATGTGTTTCCTGATGAGACTCCGGGGCTTCCTCCAAAGAGGGACATTGATTTCACAATTGAACTTCTTCCAGGAGCAGCACCAATGTCCAAGACACCCTACAGGATGAGTACACCAGAGATGCTAGAGTTGAAAATGAAACTACAGGAGTTGTTGGAAAATAAGTATATCAGGTCGAGTGTGTCTTCGTGGGGAGCACTAGTTCTGTTTGTAAAGAATAAAGATGGTACACTCAGGTTGTGTATTGATTACAGACAGTTGAACAAGGTTACTATGAAGAATAAATACCCTTTGCCTAGGATTTATGACCTCTTTGATCAAATGAAAGGAGCAAAGGTATTTTCTAATATTGACTTGGGGTCTGGTAATTATCATCAGGTGAGAATCAAGGATGAAGACATTCATAAGACAACCTTCAGAATAAGGTATGGACATTATGAGTTTGTAGTGGTACCATTTGGTCTCACAAATGCACCAAATACATTTATGTGCCTTGTGAACAGTCTCTTCAGTAGGTATTTGGACAAGTTTGTTCTCATTTTCCTTGATGACATTCTTGTTTATTCTAAGAATGAGGAGGAACATGAAGAGCATTTGAAATTGACATTGCAATTGCTTAGCGAGCATCAACAGTATGCAAAGTTGAGCAAGTGTGACTTCTATAGAGATAGAATTCAATATTTGGGTCACATTATCTCAAAAAAGGGTATATCTGTGGACCCTGAAAATATTGAAGCCATTATGAATTGGCCTACTCCAAGAAATGTGATAGATGTAAGATATTTTATGGGACTTGCAGGATACTACAGGAGATTCATTGAAGGATTCTCCATAGTTTCTCATGCCATCACTTCTTTGCAAAAGAAGGGGATAAAGTTTGAATGGACATCAAGGTGTGAAGAAAGCTTCCAGCAGTTGAAGAGTCTTCTCACCAGTGCACCAGTATTGAAAGTTGCAAATCCAGAAAAAGATTTTTTGGTGTGTACCGATGCATGTGGGAAAGGGCTTGGAGGAGTCCTTATGCAAGACAACCATGTGATATGTTACGAGTCGAGAAAGCTGAAGGAGCATGAGAAGAACTATGCCACTCATGATCTAGAGCTTGCAGCCATAGTACATGCTCTCAATATGTGGAGGCATTACTTGATGGGTAGAAGATTTAAACTAAGGACAGACCATTGTGGTCTAAAGTATCTATTTGATCAGCCTACTCTGAATGCTAGGAAAGCAAGATGGCTGGAGTTTCTATGTGAGTTTGATTTTGAAATCAAGCACATAAAGGGAAGAGAGAATAAGGTAGCTGATGCACTCAGCAGGAAGATGCAGGAAATTCATGTGGCATCTCTTAGTATTTTCCAATCAAATTTGAGGCAGCAGATTGTTAATTGCACTACTGGAGATGAATTGTATGAGCTAGTGACAGACAAATTGCAGCAACAAAGTATTGAGAAGAGGTATGAGGGATATAAATTGGAAGAAGATGGACTTCTTACTTATAAAGGTAGAATTTATATTCCAAATGTAGCAGAGTTGAGGAGAGTTGTTATGGATGAAATCCATCAAGATCCATATTCTAGTCACCCAAGATACAAGAAGACAATTGCTACCGCCAGAAAATAGTACTTTTGGCCAGGAATGAAGAAGGACATGGCTGAATACATTTCAAGGTGCATGAAATGTCAATAGGTAAATATTGAGCATCAACACCCGACAGGTTTGTTGCACCCTTTTCCCGTTCCAGAATGGAAATGGGAAGTTATTTCCCTGGATTTTATTACAAGATTGCCAATGACTTGGAGACAACATGATTCCATCATGGTTGTGGTGGACAAGTTCACTAATGCAACACATTTTATACCGGTGAAGTCTACGCATAAGACTGATGACATTGCAAAGATCTTCATGAAGGAGATTTTCAAATTGCATGGATTTCCTAAGGCAATAGTCTCTGACAGAGATGTCAAGTTCACTTCCAATTTTTGGAAGGGGTTGTTTGCAGATTTGGGTACAAAGCTAAACTTTATCACTGCATACCATGCTCAAATAGATGGGAAAACAGAGAGAGTTAATCAGGTGCTTGAAGATATGCTTTGCATGTACGTGATGGAAAAACCAACCAAGTGGGAAGATTACTTACACTTGGTAGAGTTTTCTTATAACAATGGAAAGCAGGCATCCTTAGGGATGAGACCGTATGAAGCTTTTTATGGAAGAAGGTGTAGGACACCAGTGACTTGGGACAATCCAGTGAACAGGGTTGTGCTTGGACCAGAATTGCTCAAGGAGATGGAGTAGGAGGTTGTAAAGATCAGGTAGAATCTGAAAGTAGCACAAGATAGATAGAAAAGCTATGCAGATAAGCATAGGGTGAACATGGAGTTCATTGTTGGGGATCATGTTTACCTTAGAGTAAAGGCAAAGAAGAGTTCCTTGAAGCTTGGAAGTTGTGCCAAGCTATCACGAAGATATTGTGGGTTGTTTGAAGTGATTGAAAGAATAGGGCCAGTTTCATATAGACTTGCATTGTCTGCTAGCACTAGAGCTCATAATGTTTTTCATGTTTCTTTGCTTAAGAGATATGTACATGATTCTAACAATGTGATAAATTGGGATGTGATTCAAGTGGAACCTAAGGGAGAGTTTCGAATCGATCCAATGTGCATCCTCGATAGGAAGGTCACAATGCTCCGGAACTAGGCCATAGGGAAGGTAAAGGTGCAATGGGAGCACTACGGACCTGAAGAGGCTATGTGAGAGCTAGAGGATGCCATGCGATTGGCACATCCATTTTTGTTCAATTCTATGGAACACTGAGGCAGTACCGGTGTAGCATTTTGCTCAAATTTTGTAAAGCACTGAGGATGGTGCTATTGAAGGGGGAGGGGAATGTAACAACCTAGTTTTGAACCCGTTTTCATTAAATGTATATGATGTAGATATTAATCATGGTGTGGAGCTAAAGGAAAAATCTCCATTATCGATTTGGTTGTGTTATGTTCAGCGATTGAAATCGTTTCCGATGGTATATCGTGATATCCAACACATATTAGTTTTGGCATCATTTAAATATACATACTTAATTAAAATAAACCCCAACCAGCTATGTCAATGCAACCATAATGAAAAGGGCATGATTTTCCCAAGGATAAGGGGGGGGGATTGTTAAACCTTGAACCAATGGGAAAAAATCCATGTGTCAACCACCCATTTAAAACTACTGATGTTAGTTGAGGGAATTTATTGATAGGAAGTGGTGGGTGGCAGGACTGTCAGTCCTTTCCCACACGCCCACTCCACTAGCAGAGTCTCCATCTTCACGTGGGTAAGGAAACCACTACGACCATTTTTTGGGGGGTTTTTGATTGTTTCTACCCATCCTCATGCATAGGATCTTCTTCATTGTTTCCTCACACATAGAGCTGGAGAAAACCATTTACTGTCACCCATGATTTTTCCTGTGAAGGAGCCATTCACGATTTGGGTTTATTATTGTTCTCCCCATGAATTGTGATTGCTGTAGCTTCATCCATGATTCGGTTGTAGTGGGATCCATTACATTTTGGGTTGCTGCTAATTTTTTTGGGGCCACGCTAGGGCCAAGAGCAACTCAGAATCGCTTGTTTAGCCTGAGCTACGTTCACCATTTGGTTTCCATCCTGTTTTCTTTTGTTTCTCACAAAGCTGTGAATTGCTTGGTTTTGTTGCGTGTATGCAGAGGTTGGTCTTCAGACTGTGTTGGAGTGTGGATGAGGGATTGGTTTTCTTGATAAACCTGCCATGTTTGGGAACCACACAGACAGAGCTAGAGGGTTGGATTTCTTCTCCACAACCCCTGAATAGCACTAGAAGGGACGTTAGGGCCTGAGGGTCTGTGTAGTAGAGAAGGGACTGATTTTCTTGTGTTGGGTGTGTGTGGGTGTCCTAGAAGTCAGGCTAGTTCTGGTGTAGGTTTCCTTAGCTCTTCAATGAGCTCACTGGCTTAGCATTCATCTTTTTCGAGCTCCTTGATGGCCTGATAAACCCAACTGTGTTGGCTTGGTTGTTTTGTGTATCCTTGGCTATGTGTAAGCCTAATTTTTCCTTAATCCTTGTGGAATCATGCCTAGCTTGGGGGTGGCAGCGTTGCTGAGAGATTAAGGAGCACACTGGCCTATGGTCGAGTGGAACATTGCCGTGACATAGCTGGTTGCAGGACAAGCTCTTTATAAGATAAGTATTCTTGACCATTTCATTTTTGCAATCATATTTACTGTTAATGAATTATAATGAACATGTTGAATGCCCGAATGAATGTATGTTTGCTTCCACTGCATATGTGAATGATTATGCATCTTAGCATGTTTTATGTTTCAAGAAGTTTAGTTTATATGTATTTCCATGTTCATGGGGCTAGTTGCCCAAAGGGTTGATGTATGGTAGCATCCTCTTCACAGGTCGGAGGGTCGAGGATGTTACATTCCCTATTTATATCTCAATAGAGTCCAATAGTCCTTCTCTCGGATCTAATTTTGCTAGAGTACATGTTACTGATCAAACTGTCATCAATTCCTCTTAATATTTTTGGTATCCATAATTATAGAGGATGACCTAGTGGTCTCACCCAGATGGTCTGAATATCGAGAGATTTTCATCAAGGGTTGAACAAGGATTCCACCATTTTAAAATAAGAAAGAATAAATCTCAAAACTACATTAAATTAATTATCTTATCTGAATTCTCCTCTAGGTGGAACACAAAGGATATCCATCCATAGATCAAACAATGAATACCATAACTTAATATGGAACAGGGAGCCACACCTTCTGCAGTCACTATTCCAAAGACTTATTTGAGCATTGTCTCCCCAGAAATTTCCCATCCAAAGTGGGGTTCTTCATATCTATAACCTGCTCCCTCAGAACATTTTCTGACTTCCCCAAGCACCAATTTCACCATTTGCATCTTTAATTTTCATATCTTTAATCCTATAAGTATAAACATTTTTTTTTTCACTCTAATGATAGGCTTCACTCCTCCCCCAAAGCTGCTCTACACTCTGGAAGCTTCCTACAAAACCAGTCTCTTGTTCAAGTCATGAAGACATATAGTCTAGTATTTCAAAACCTAAATATCTTCAGTCCTTGTCTTCCTTAGGGATTTTTCTAGATAACCTTGCACAATGAGCCTCTTCGACACCTTTCCTATCCACTAAAACCTTTATTTATGTATGCACATATATTAGTTTTGCCTCCTGTTTGTGCTGCATGTTGAGTGCAAACCTTAACTCTGCTTTCGTCCCGTGCACTTCCCTATTATAATCTCTAATAGTTGTAAGAGACTCAGATCCATTGTCCTTTTCTGATCCATTTCCAAAACCATTTGTTTCAAAGTTTTGAAAATAGGTTTAAATTTAGAATATTCAGAAGAAGGAATATGACCACTAGAGTTAGTGTTTATGGATTAACAAAATCCCTCTCCCTGTATTTCGTTTATGATTGGGTCTTGACTAAAGATCAGTTGTCCAGACCTTCTAGTTGTTAACTAGATCTTTCTCTATACTCAGGCCTCATCTACTCCTTTTCCTACCTCATTGCTAATTGCTTGGGAGTAGGAAATTTAAATGTTATTCTTGAGGCAGAGGGTCCATTTTTGTAAGCAAACTACAAAGTTTTTCTGAATATGCATTTCACCTCATCAACAGACATTCCTTAGATCCTGATGTTTGGTTCAACCAATTCTTAAACCTGCTCTAATATATGGTCCTTGATCGAACAAATTATTAATCATTTTGGGCCCAACATTTAAGATAACCTTTAATATTTGACCATTATCCTTGGACCACTTTCTTTAGTTGAAAACAAGGTTATTTCTTCCTTCCCTTTCTATTTCCAAATAGCATTGTATTTTATGGCTGGAATAGCATCAGAAAGAAACTCTAGAACTGTTGAGATGAGTTTTGGTATTCACAAGGCAAAAAACATATTTGTATTCATGTTTTGTTTCTTGACAAAATTTACTTGGGATTTTGTGAGTTACCATTTTTGTTATGCATTCTTTGATGACATGTATTATCAATTTTAAAGATTTCCATAATTCTCTATTGGCCCCTTGAATATTTCCCTCGTAGATTGCTATTGCATGGGTATTGTCATTTATATCCTTTATATTTGTAGAGGTTTTTCCCAATTGATTTTGAAATATTTAATGGTTGCTAGATGATACATTTCAAGAAGCCGGTACCTTTGAAGTAAGAGAGCTACCACAAGTGGAGGTGTCAACACTTCCTTTAATTTTGAAGGTATTCTTTTCTCATTATGACATTTACTGAAAAATTTATTTAGCGAAGTGAGATGAAATGAAATATTTATTAATATCCACTAATATCCATGATTAGTTACACTCTATTATTAAATACATAGTCCTCTTTGTACATGAATGAAATGATGTGTATGTATAGCGGAGGGATGAAATTTGTTCTAAAATTTGACTGGTTGCTTTATTAGAGTTTGTATTTTTGTTGTATTGGAATGTAAACATGAAACAAATATAGATAATAGATAGAAGAATGTAAGCTTTTGATCAATGTATTTGTTGTCCTATATGGGTAACTGTACAAAATGATAAAGTATTTAGCAGTGATCTTAAACATTGTTTCATATTAACTTGATACGCTAAGTGATGACTACTAACATGAAAATCCTACCCAATTAATCTTAAGCAACTCAGATTGGTGCTTACTATTCAATTGCTTTCCTTATTTACATATTTCAGATCACGGATAATCATTTATGAAGAGATGATATATAACATCTTCTATCAAATAGATTGTTGACGGATAATCCATGCGTGTGTTTGATTGAGAACGGTTCAGTATTCCATATTGGCACATATTTATTACACCCATTTGAGTCAGTTTTCTATTTTGAATTTATTAATTTTTAGTTGTTTCTGATAAAATTATATGTTTTCATATAGATAGTGACTGAGGGACATGTTCTAAATCATATTCGTGTTACAGAGCTTATAGTTCAGGATATAAGTTCACTTTTCCACCCGTCCATTAAGAGTGTGAGGTTTTTTTATCAAAAGGAATCTAGTTAATTTTGATCCCACGAGATTGTAGTTTTGAGTAGAGGGATTGGTGAAACATTATATGATTGTGCTTTTCATATTTCCTTCTGTGTTCTATTGATCAAACTATTGTTCCAAGACTTCCAAGACAATTTTCACTGAAATGGTGTAATAATTTGAATTTGTCTTAGCATTGTAGATCATCCATCCTAAGGTTGACATTGAATTAGACTGATCAATGTAGACTATTCCTATCCCTTGATTTGTTCTTTGTGATTGCATTATGTCTGATGATTGTTAGGTGAATGAACATGTTGTATCAACTCTTGATTATGGCATCTTCTCATCCTTTCAGTACCATGCAGGTTATCGGGAGTAGATGTCTCATTGGAATCAATGGCCTATTGATGTTATCACCAAGTGGCTGAAGGATCATAGCCCCTCTTTAGTTGTGGCTGATTATGGATGTGGTAAGGTGTTTCGTAGAAAATTTCATCATATATTTTAAAATTATGATTGAAGAAATGTATTGAATTTTGAGACTTTTGATATCAAAAACATACTTTTGTGTGCGCTTGAGTAGGTGAGATATATTATCTTATATGTTGTCTTTTCATCTGCTTGCATATCACCATTTCAAAATATAAATGCTGCATTTTAGGGTTGGGCATTAACTGAAAAAGAACACTCACATGTGATGCAAATTTAGCTAAAAGCATCAAGAATAAAGTCTTTCCTTTAGATCTTGTCTCCTGTGAACCATCACTAATTTCTTGTGATATGGCTCATGTAAGTACTGCATAAGAGATTTTTATTTTTACTAAGAATTTATGATCAAATCCACGGGTTTCCTTTTTTACATCAAGAGAGAGCATTTTGGAATTCCTTTAAAAAATTACTCATGACAGGTGTTGTAAATACGTTTTTATGACTGGTTTTTGAATGGTAACCTCTGTGTGGAACTACAAATGTGGAGTGAATTTCTAATGTTCATATTTCCAGCCATATTTATGTAATTTATATTTGGCAGACTCCCTTGATTGCATCATCAGTTGATGTTGTTGTTTTCTGTCTCTCACTGATCAGAACTGACTTCCCAAATTATTTCAAGGAAGCTCACAGAGTTCTGAAGTCTAGGTATGCATTTGATGAATGCATTTCAAAAATTTATCTTGAAGATAATGTTATTGACTCAAGCTACTTGACAAAAAGTTGAACTTGTTATTTGTCATTAGCAAAGGCATTTTTGTGAAATTGCTTAATTTCAGCATGTATAATCCCTGGACCTTGACCAATATGGTTGTGTCTATAAACTTATTTTCATAGAGATTATACTAGAGTTCAGTTTCAAAGACTATATTAGACTGTTCATTTGTGCTTAATGGAAGATATGTGTGGAGACTCTTCAAAATAGGTGCTTTCGTTGTTAATTCAATGCTAGGTAATCTGCTGATATCTGGAAACTTGGAAAGGTAACAGTCATGTCTGGTTTTGTGTGAATTGGGAACATTGAGACAGTTAATATATCTGAGCACCCATCCATGTGATAAGGGGCATGATGGAAGGAAGGATCTAATTCAGTTATATGATTTTTGTTTAAAAAAATACATTTATAAAACAAAACTCAAATTTGTTTCAAATTTTGGATACTAAATATAAAAATATATTTTCATATTTTCGCAGATGTAGGCTAAGATAGCCTATCCTTTATTTTAGTAGCAATAAGGCATTGTAGTGAATATGGCCCAAGTTTTGTGGTCTTATAAATATATCTTCGGGGTTCTTGACCCACTTTTCATGGTTTTGGTAGTTGTTAGAAAGAAGGTGATTGTATATTGGAATTTTTCATAGATAAGATTCTATGAGCAAAAACCAAAGCTAGATTTTCTTGCAAAATGTTAATTTAGAACGAAAATTTACAAAACCAAAAATGAGGAGTTATGATTGTCAACGGTCTATTGAGGGGACCAAATTTCCTCGTCTGACCTGGAATCTGTGTCTTCATCTTTGGAGGGTGTGAACTTATATGCAGTTTGATTAGATTGCTTGGATTGTTGTTCTTGGTCCTGTTCATGGGTTATGTTGTTATCTAATTGCTTAAAATGGCTTACAAAATTCTTATACTAACTCAAGGAGATCTATCATATTTTCTTCTCTAGAAATTCAGGTGGCCATTTATAAGCAGGTGGCAATGAAGCTATGTTTTAGCCCTTATTACACCATAAGAAACAAAGATAAAACATTCATATGGGTCATGCGAGAATACAAGTGTAATCATTTGGTCACTACATATAAGCAATCTCAAAAAAAATGAGAAATCGGACAAAATTAAAGGAAGGTATGAGTGAGGGAGAATGAAAGGAGTAATAGATTCAACATAGCATAACCTAGTGCTAGACCAGATCTACTTAGAGTTTGTAATAGATTCAACATAACTTACAAACATGATTGAATGTTTCACACTGATTTTCATATTAAATGTGTTTACTATCATATGTTGGGCATGATTTTATTATCTCATTCAACTCTTTTTGAAATATGTGTTGATTTTATTTTTCTTGCTTACAGGATGAAGGGAAATAAAGCCAAACAATTTAAAGAGGATTCTAGAGAATTGGAGCAGGGAATTCAGTTGGTCAAAGATCCTCTTGCCATGCAAGAAGAGCTCGGGCTTACGTTGTCGATGAAGGTAGAGAAGATGAAAGTTAAAGTTTCCATCTCTAAGCAACAAAAATAGCATTCCATGGAAAATTAAAATGTACATGTCAAGAAAAATTGAAGCATTTATCCATTTTGTAATAATACCTTGAAAATGTAATCATCCTACAACATAAATTAATTTTTTTGTTTGCTAGTTTGTCCGTGACTTGTGGGACTAGTCAGTGGTCTAATAAATTGCGATCCAGTATCATCTAAGCCATAAAAAACACCCAAGAATCTCCCTTGTCCTGGGTCACATTAACCCTTATCATGGTTGGATTTTAAGTGTCTCCTCCCAACTACCTTGTAGGGTTCGAAATCGGGTCATCATGTAGAACGAGGCTCGTTGAAACCAACCGTGATAGTGATATTTGACTACAATATAAATTTTTTTCTTGTGATGTTTCATGTTTTTTCTGTCTGTCAGTAGTTTGGGGGTAGAGGCTGTAGCTACCCCTCAAAACAATTTATATCGTGCTTATCATTTTCTATTATGATTTTCATTTTATACCATGATTATTTGATTTTATTTAAGTTTTATTTATTTTATTTATATATCAATATGAACATGGTTTCTTTCCTTGATTGCAGGTTAGTGGTTGTTTAAGTCACCTTTGAATAATATGATCACATAAGTATCCATACTTATTGTCAGTAATCAAACTCGAAGGTACTGTTTCCAATATTTCATCTCATTCCATTTCCATTTATCTAGTGGCTAAGAGTACTTAGAGTTAATGCCAATTCTTCTTGATGTGAAATGGAATTAGTTGTATATTTTTTTTTAGTATTTTATATACATTTTGGATGATGATTTCCTCCATTTTCTCATCCTTTGATTCTATATAAACTGAAATTCTCCTTTCTATGACATCATCCACCACTATCTTCAAGTTACATATGAATTTTCAGTCAAATTTATATATCTTAGCATGACTCTAGATGACTCGATATATAGTTTAATATTGGATGCATGATTGTCATTCCTATAAATTTATGATATTTTTTCATTTTGGATCATTCAAGCATACAAAATAATGATTATGAAGTTGCTATAGATACATAATGGCTTACCTTGTAATAGTCCTTCAAGTCTTTGAAATGCATTTATTAAGTGCGAAAAAGACTTGAAGGACTAGTACAGGGTAAGCCATTATGGATCTATAGTAACTTGATAATCATTATCTTGTATGCTTGAATGATGAAAAATTTGTTTAAATATCATCATTATCAAGTAATAACAACTTCTTATGAAAATGTTTTTGCTTGTGAGATGAAATCAATCTTATTCATATCCTTTCATTGCAAGAAATCTTGCTTATAGTGGCACTGAAATAGTACAATCATTCCCATATATTCCACTTGTCTTCTTTGAAGTATTTCTTATACATTTTTTTGTTATATATGTTGGATTTGAAAATATTTCTCTAAGTATCATTTGATTTTAATAAATCTTGCTTAGAGTGGCACTCAAATAACAAAAGCATGCCGATATTTTCTGTGAGTATTCTTATATAATTTTTGTATATGTTGGATTTTGGTTGAAATACATTGTTGGGGACAACTTGGAAGTTTACAAACTTGATCATTGTATGGAGAGTAGCTATAACAATTCAATTAAATTGTTTACTCGAGGCAGAGATTGGATTGTTGAACACACTAATGCTTGGATTTGTTATCATTGAAAAGATTTGTTCGAGTGGAATGTGATGAATTAACATACAAAATAATGATTATCAAGTTAATATAGATACATAATGGCTTACCTTGTAATATTTCTTCAAGTCTTCAAATGCATTTATTAAGTGCAAAAATGACTTGAAGGACTAGTACATGGTAAGCCATTATGGATCTATAGTAACTTGATAATCATTACTTTGTATGCTTGAATGATGCAAACTTTGTTTGAATATCATCATTATCAAACAATAACAAATTATTAGAAAGGGTGCTAGCTCAATGGTAGAGCACCTACCTAATTATAGGTAGGAGGTTGGTGGTTGAATTCCTCCATACCCTATAATAAATTTGTGACTACAAAAATGACTAAATTCACATATGTATGACTATTAGTAACTAATTTCGTGTATCTAGTCATATTTAGCTTAGTCATTAATATGTTATCATCTAGTAGTTTATTTAGTCATATATTTGGTCATTAATTGCTACAATCAGTGACTAAATCTTTGACTATCATCTAGTAGTTTATTTAGTCGTATATTTGGTCATTAATTGCTGCAATCCATAACTAAATCAATGACTAAATCCGTGAATAAATCATTGACTATCGATGACTAAATCAATGACTAAATCAATGACTAAATCAGTGACTAATAAGTCAAGACTAAGTAAAATACGACTAGCTATAAGATAGTGGAAATTAGCTACTATTAGTCACCGACTAAAAAATAGTCATTTGTTTAGTCATTAATTTCTCATTTTGTATTAGTGTAGGAAAAGATAAGTAATAGGTAATAACCTACAACTAATCCATCATAGTTAATTCATCATCTGTAAGTATGGGTGCACCAACATCATGTTATATAATTAGCAGTGCTCACTATGATTCATTATGTTTCGCATCTAAAAGTTACAACTTACAACCATGTCTAATTCAATGCATCACCCTATAGTATTTGTATTATGGATTACTAATAATGTAGTTATCATGCATGCTGAATATATAACAGATGCATATAATCAAAACCAATCACATTTGAAACATCATGCATCATGAGTCCTGCTAGAAAATCATAGAAATATGATCATTGCAGAGATCATGTTTGAATGTGAGATGAATGGAACTAAAAAATCCAAGACAATCTTGTCATCAAAATTGCATGTTCCTCACTACTGTAATATGCAGATACAATAAACTCAATAGGAATCCTATAAATTCGTGTGGCTCATGTAGTGATTTGGGAACTATAAATATTTAGTATAAATAAATGGATAGGAGGGAGAGGATGACTAGTCTCCAATCGAGGAGGGAGAGGATGAGGATGATAGACCTATGATCGAGGAGTTGGCCCTCACTATTCAAACAACGGATGATTCGAGCCTTCCTATCATGACTTTCAGGATGTGGGTTCTAAGGGTCTTGTTATGCATCCTACTATCGTTTTTAACTTAGTTCTTTTGGTATAGAATGTATCCCCTCACAATTACTCCAATATCTGCTCATATTGTAGTCCTTCCTCTTAGCCATCTAATGACAACAACAATAACCAAAAAAAAATTCTTTGTAAGGAGCAAATGGGAGTTCTCTCTAAATCACAAGCTCTTTAATATGAAAGGGCATGCTCTCATCACAATATTCGCTAATGTAGGCACTGGAATTGTGCATGCGATTCACATTTCCAGTGCTGTCACGATTTTCTACAAGAAGAAACTGGACTTCTTCATTGCTTTGCTCGTTGTCATGACAACTCAGGTTCGGTTTTGACCATTTCTGCTTAAATTTTCTTTGGAGATCAGTTAAATTCCCTATGGTTGGTTATCTGTAATATTTCTCACTGTTTTATATATGCAGATATTGGGGTTTGGATGGGCAGGGATCTTCAAAAAAATATCTAGTAGATCCTACTGCTATGTGGTGTCCTGCAAACCTTGTACATGTTTCTTTGTTCAGGCATGAATTCTCATTTCAGTATTAGATCAATATATGTGGGTTTTGTTATGAATTTGTGTAATTTATCAGATGTAAACATTCATAAACTGAATTGGTTTGAGCATATGTTGACTAGTTTTAGTCTGTTTCAACTTTTTGTGATTGCAGAGCTCTTCATGAGAAAGAGGAGAGACCCAAGGGAGGCCTTACATGAAACCATTTTTTTCTAATAGCCCTTAGATATAGTTTCACTTATTATGTACTCCATGGATATATGCTCCCCATGGTGACATCCCTTATTAAATGACACCCATAGAGATTGGATAAATTATGTTAGTGAATAAAATTTCTCCAAGTTGTGCGCTCAAGGATCTGATGAGTGCTATGCAATCAAGTAGTAGGAGAGGAAGGAATGGTGTTGTGCCCAAGAGGTCAATAGAAAAGGAGAAAATTGGACTCACCGAGAAAGCAAAATAAATATTAGGCACTAGAAACAGATATGTTAGTTCCTGAAAATGACTCTGCTCTTCTAGAAGGATAGAATGACAATACCTGTAATTCTTCACAATGATTTCACTAGCTTCCCTGGGTAGTATAGATTTCCTTTGCACGCTGAAGATGAATTGAGACAGAGTTTGGGAAGAGGACTCTCTTGATCGATCCAGATCGATGGCGCGGGAGGGAAGGACTTAGGACAATTCAGACTCACCAACTATGTTTAGGTGCATTAACTATGCATCACCAAGGTGCATTAAATACAACTCACCAACTACGTTCAGGTGCATTAACTATGCCAACTACATAGCCTCCAATGTGGACCTGAACGAGTGACAGTTGACAACGTCAGGAGCATAGACGATCAATACTTTACATGCCATAGGATATTAAATGTTGCGACGGCAGCACTATGGGCCATTGAATCTCGAACAAGTAGACAACTCCATAAGGTAACGGGTTCTTGTGAAGTTGCAGCTGTTCTTAAAAAAATTTCCTACCAAACATATATTCATTCATTGTGCCTTGAAACAATGGGCACTCGAATTTCAGATCTGGCCATACAACTGACGCGGTAATTATCGTAGTTGGATCGACTCCTTCCCTTCATCTGTCAACGATGTTAGAGCTGACCATACAACTAGATAATGTATGTGTTATATTCTCTCGTATTCCTAGATATAGTTTGTACAAATCATATCCTAGCCTAGTACTGAGACATCAATGGATTTTTAAAAATTGTTCTCCCCGTTGTGTAAATGACGGACCTCGAAAAAACTCCCTTTGAAAAAGTATTTCCATGCTCATGTGCTCTTGGAAAAATCCATACGAGTTTCAATTCGAGGAGAATATTGCACACTTCCAGAGAGGGTTGGAACAAGAAGAAATCGTAGGCTTGTCTACAGACATACTCATTTATGCTGATTGTTTTCTCATGTATTTGATTGCATAGTTGAACATAACTAATATTTAGTCCTTTTATATTGTATCTACAAAAAATGGTTGTTGCTGGATATATCATGAGTAGACCCAGTCTTTAGACCATGTGGCTTCTCTGTACGTGCAAATCCTTGCAAGGCAATGGATGATGAGAACATCGAATGCTGTTCACCAGCCATTACTGTGAATGGAGATACTAACCTAGAAACCCTAGTAACACTCTCTTGAAGCCGCCTCATTCACGCATGTCAGCTTTGTGAAAGAATAGAATGAAGCCGGAGAAGCACAATGGGAAGATTGAATACCTTCTCATTATTAAGTGTTGTTTAAATAGGAAATACAAATGACGATAGCAAGGATGACCTAACTCACTAACTAACTACGGGTGAGATTACACTCTTCAACACACCCCCTTAATCTCAACTTGTAGTACATCATTAGCACTGTCTATGCCAAAAGATGCATGCTGGTCTATGTCTCGGCTAGGCTTACATTTCATTCAAAAAAATTCAGCTTGACTTTCTCCCTTGAAGTGTACTTGAAATTATTTTTCTTTGTCTTCTAGATCTTTATACTAAGTAGTTGTTCTACTTCAGATTCCGGAACACAGTGCAAGTATTCTTCTTCTGATTCAACATGATTTTTTTGTTTATCATCTTTACCTGCACAATGGAAATTTTTGTTAGAAAAAATATGAATATATTTCAGCTTTTCTTGGAGAGAATTCACATCTTGGTGTTGCTCATCAATGACATCTACTTCATTATTGAATTATTCATTTTCTTGTATCCACTGTGAATCATTCACTGCTTCTTCAAAAATTGTGGGCTAAGAAGAAAACAAAGCATATTGTATATGCTCATTACTAAGAGGAGTCTGCTCATAGATCTCCCTCGAACTTATGGTTTTTTGGTTTTGGGGTAGACTGCATGTTGCGGTTTCTTTTGTGCTATTGTTAAGTGGTTGTTGCTCATTCTCAGCAACTGTTGTAGCTTCTATGCTGCTATGAACTTTCTCTTCCTCAAAGAGACTATTACTCACATCACTGGACAATTCTACATCGATAGGTTTAATTTAACTGTCATCAACAAACATAATTGAATCACCAACCTTTGTTGGGATTATATGATCACTGGCTGCCTCATAGACACAGTCATCTTGACTGTCTTCTACTTCACTGTGGGATTCCTGGTGCTTTTCTTGACTTGCAAAGTCATCTTGCTCTCTAGTTTGTTCCTCACTAAACACTTATTTCAGTGTATCGCATGCTCTCTTTGGAATATCGGCTTCTACAATGTAATGAAATAGGGAATAGTCTATATTGTCTTGTATGAGACACAAGGAAACAACTTGCCTTCTTTTTTTTCAAACTCTTTCAAAGCATTAAATTTTTCTGGATCAATGGGATCCTCTTCAACTATGAAGTACCACAAATCATGTAATTTTAACATATTAATTACTTTCACTGCCCATGCATCATAATCATCTCCATCAAATGTTTTCCATAAGCTTTCCGGTGTTAAGATATTTCTTAACTCTTCAATTTCTTCTGGTAGCACCATCTTCAAGAATCAATCTTCTGAAAAAAAAATGTTGTAACTTTGTCCAATCTTTTGGTCAACAATATTTGCTCTTCAACTTCTGAAATTTATTTGAAATAAAAAGCTAAAAATAGAGATTTTGCCTTTTCTTTTTAGGAAGATGTGGAAATCAACTTGTACAAATCTGGAGATGGGCTTCAATGAGCTTGTGCTTATCCATATGATATAACTAAATAAAAATAAATAAATATTTTCCCTCTCTTTTCTCCCCCATTTTTTTTTAATTAAAAAAACCAGCACCACCCCTGGTGCAATGGCAATGGAGAAGTGTATTCACCGCTTATGCCAAATATCAGCATGGCAATGGCACCTCTTTTCTCTTCTTCACAAGAGGCAGTGGCACCGCCCTTTCATTGTGTGAAATAAGCGGTAGCCTTTATAGGTAAGATGGCTCTAACCAATTCTGTAAATAAACAACAACAAAAAATTGCAATCTGGCGGCGATCCGCAAGAGGATATGCGCTTCCTTCCTTCACTCCACGTACTTTCTAGTGTTTGCAGGCATCTTTGAAACTGATGACTTGAGCCGAAGGTTCAGATCTGTGCTTTCTTTACTCTATTGGCCCATCAAGAAAAAAAAGAATGGAAATCTAGGAAGCTTGCTATATATATTTTTTTTATTCACCCATGCAACTGATGGCTGATACTCCAAAAGAATTCTTGTTGAAACAAGAGGCACACTAGCGCTCTGGCAAACTCGCCCTGGGTAAGATCTCCACCTTCTTTTTTATTTATCCCACGTTTTTGCCTCCATTGAAGGCAAATCTGGAGAGTGCAGACATGGTGAGCATGCAATGGTGTGAGAGATCTGAATGATAGAGCTGCCTCCGCCAAGAAATAGATCACAGATGGAGAGCAAGGTGAAATCTGGAAAATAAATAAAATAATCCTCTACCATTTTTTTTTATTTTTAGGGTTAGGGAAAAACAAAAAAATAACCAAAAAAAATCAGATCCTGAAAAATAAAGAAAAAAATAAAATAAAATAGCCTGCCCTGGGAGGCAAGCCGCTTCCAAATGGCATGTGAGTGAGATGCTTTCCACTCTCTGAAAAGGTTTACCCCAACAATGGATGGATCATGCGGTAAGCTCTGATACCATGTGATAGAATAGAATGAAGCCACAGAAGCACAATGGGCAAATTGAATACCTTCTCATTATTAAGAACTGTTTAGATAGAAAATACAAATGACGATAGCAGGAATGACCTAACTCAGTAACTAATTACAAGTGATATTACACTCTTCAACAAGTTTTGCATCTCTGTTCTCCCTCAATATTATTGGTACATACACTAATTTTAATTGCATCCAGCTCCATGTTTCTTCTTGCTGTTTCCCAGACTTGTTTTCCATTTCCACTAGGCCTTATATCATGCATTTCTTGACCTTGCAAGATGCTTTCTTGTCCTTGTAAGACTAACCATAGAATCTGTGCAAACAGTAGCCAGCTTCATTAATCTCGAAATTTGAATACAGGTCTTAGATCATGCATTTATTGACCTTGCAAGATGCTTTCTTGTCCTTGTAAGACTAACCATAGAATCTCGAAATTCCCACACAGGTTACGTATTTCATGTGACGGTCCCTCGGCACTTCAAATTTCTTTTTAACTTACCAGTGTATTCTCTATCTATAAAGCTTTGTTATGCTATATTTGATAACTAAGCTTGGGTTTCGCAGTCCCGAGTTTATCATTTGAGTAGTTTACAAGACTGATTGACTTTACCTCAAAACAAATATGTAATTATGGTTGTTGATAATGGACCAAACTTACTGTAGCATTTAGTGATATGTTTCATATATCCTACCGCATAGGTGTTACATAAAATTATTCTATCTTATTTAAAAATGTTTTTAATCCATGTCATTTCCACAATACGCTCATGTTATATGCTAAATACAGCTATTTCATTTATGGAAATTCTTACCTTTATTTCAAATGCCAATTAAGGGTAATTTAGAAATTGCTTCTGTATATGATCTGCAATGAAGTATTGCAGTTGATTTCATCTCGACTTGCACATGTTTTATCTTTACAGCTGGGTGGAAAAAGATGAATTTATTTCCCAATTGTAGCTATAGAGCTATAAACAAGATTTCATTGAAATACTAAAAACCAGACAATTTTTTAATTAGTGGCAAGGATTTTGACTATAAGGTAGTTTGTGATAAGTGGCCACAAGTCCAATAGGGTAGTGTGATAAGTGGCCTTAATTTTTTTAAGGGTTATGATATAAAATTAAGTGATGACAATTATAATAACTATTAAGTTATAATATATAACAACTATCTAATCTTACAATTTATAGAATATTTTCCAAATATCATCAAAAAATTAAGATTTTTTCAATCTGAATATTTTTTAGATTAATGAGTTATATAGGTGTTGCTATAGCTTATGAGGCACATTAAGATCCTATGATTTTCTTCTCCAACATAATCTAGCCATATCTTTGCAAATGCTGGTATCTCATTTTGAAATGTAAATATTATCTCCAAAAATTGCTAGTGCTCATCTTCGAGTCATTTGATATAATTAGAGAAACCAAGGAGGAAACCAGCAGAGCACAAAGGCTCACTCAGACAGAGAGGAGGAGAGAGAAATAGTCAACCCAATTGTATTAACAAATGAAAGTTACATATATAGGAAAATCATAAACTAAACTAGATCCAATAAAGATGGATCAGATCCTACAACATAGGAGTTGTTTAAACGAAATGTCTATCTATATAGAAAACATAACAAATACATAATCTGCACTATATCCAACAACCTCCCTTAATTCATAAACGGATTCTTGACAATACCTAATTTCTTCCTAAGATCCTCAAAGTGGATCCTTCCAATTGGTTTAGTAAAAGTATCATCAACATTCTCACTTGTATTACAATAAATGAGTTCAATTTCTTGAGACTCAATATTTTCTCTGAAGCTCAATATGTTTGGATCTGGCATGATAGACTAGATTGTGGGCTAGCTTAATTAAGCTTTGATTGTCACATTAGATTCTGGTAGCTTGTTTTTGTTGTGTTCCAACCTCTTCAAGAATGTGCCTCAACCAAATGGATTCACAAGTAGCACTGGTTAAAGCTTTGTATTCAACTTTTGTGGATGATAAAGAAATAGTTAGTTGTTTCTTACTACTCCATGATATGACTCCTGAACCAATATTAAATTGATATCCAGAAGTGGATTTTTTGTCATCAAGATTTCCTACCAAGTTAGAATCAAAGTGACCTTCCAACTGAACATTAGATACATCAGTATATAAAAGACCATAATTAACAGTTCCTTTTAAATATCTTAGAACCTGCTTTGCATCTTTCCAATGTATTTCGCATGGCTTAGCCAAGAATTGACTAAGGATTATAATAGAATATGATAGTTCTAGCCTTGTAGTAGGAGGTAGTTCAGACTACCCACTAATCGGTAATAAAATGTACCATCAACTTCTTTAGATCCATCACTATTGTATAATTTCACATTTTGGTCCAATGGAGTGGATACAAATTTGCATTCACTCATTTGAAATATGTCAAGTATTTACCTCGCATATTTTCTTTGAGTGATCAATGTTTTACCAGATTCTCTCCAAAAAGCAATGCCTAAACAATAATGTAAGTCACCACTTGGTCTTTCATTTCAAATTCCTGTCACAAATTAATTTTAATCACTGCAACTAATTGATATGCTCCACCTGTAATGATAAGATCATCCACATATAGGGATATCAAGCAAACATTTCCCTATTTGTATTCTTTAATATATAAACTTGAATCATTTTTACTTTTAATAAATGCTAGTTGTTTGAAGAAGGTGTCAATCTTGATGTACCATGATCTAGGATCCTATTTCAGTCCATAGATAGCTTTCTTTAACCTACACATAAGCTTCTCCTGTCCTTTCTGAACAAAACCTTCAAGATGCACTAAGTATACTTCCTCTTTTAAATCACCATTTAGAAAAGCAGATTTGACATCTAACTGATGTATTCTCCAGTTATGTTTAGTAGCTAATGCAACTAGCAATGTGATAGTGTTTAGCTTAGCTACTGGTGCATATGTCTCTTCAAAGTCAATACCCTCTTGCTGAGAATAACCTTTAGCAACTAATCTTGCTTTAAATTTTTCAATACTACCATCTTCTTTAAGTTCATATTTGAATAGCCATTTTGATCCTACGGGTACTTTATCTTTGGGTAATTCTACTAAATCCCAAGTTTTGTTTCTCATAATAGAATTATATTCTTCATTCATTGCAGTTACCCATTCTTCCTTATCTTTGGCTTGTTCATAATTTAATGGTTCTATGACATTCATTATACTAGTAATCAAGGCATAATATCTAAACTTTATTGGAGGATGAGTTTGACGGGTTGAGCTTCTAGGTACTACAATACTTGTTGGAGTTCCATCCATGATTCTTCTATCTTCTATTGTTTCGTCATCAAAGGTAGTATCACTCATGCTTGATTCATGGTTCCTCGACTTGCTGCTGTTCTTGCACCTGCTACTGATTCTACACTTTTTGAATAATTTTATCTATTTTGACATTCTCATCTCAGATTAGTTCTTCATCAGCATTATTCATCCTATTATACATATATGTATTTTCATGAAATACAACATCTCTACTAGCAGTCAATTTGTGTGAACTAGGGTGAAACAATTTGTATGCTTTCTAATCATCACAGTAGCTAGCAAAGACACATTCAATGGATTTTGCATCCAATTTACTTCTATCATCTGTAGGTATGTATGCAAAATCCCTAAAACCAAATATTCTTAAATGACTAATTTTATGTTTATAGCCATAAAATAGTTCAAAGGGGGTTTGAAGTTCTAGTTTCTTTGTTGGAATCCTATTCTTTAAGTACACAACAATGTTAATTGCTTCATCCCAAAATCCATTAGAAATGTTCTTACCTTGAAGCATGCTGCGAGCACATTCCACCAATGTTCTGTTTTTTCTCTTAGCAATACCATTTTGCTAAGGTGTATCAGTGACTGTGAATTGCTATTGGATTCCATTTTTTGTGTAGTATCTTCTAAAATCTCCAAAAGTGTACTCACCACCTTGATCCAATCTGAGGATTTTAATGTATTTCCCTGTCTACTTCTCAACTTTGATTATAAATTTCTTGAAGCATTCGAAGAAATCTCTTTTCCTTTTGATGAAGTAAGCCCATGTGAACCTGGATCTGTCATCAACAAATATCATAAAATGCCATGCACCACCAAGTGATATGTTCTGGATAGGTCCACATACATCAGTGTGTATTAGTTCAAGGAGTTCAATCTGTCTCTTCTCTTCATGGTTAGGAAATTCATTTATGTGCTCTTTTCCAAGTGCACGTGAAATACATTCAATATGATCATTTTTAATGATAGGAAGACCTTCAACCATCGACTTTTTCTGTAATAACATGAGATCATTATGACTGAGTTGTCCATACCTTTGATTCCATAATTCAACATCTAAAATAGTTGATGCTACTAGTTCCTGATGGTTTCCCTTGATTGCATCCATCTTGTACAGTCCACCAAGTTTGGATCGTGTCACTATAACCTTGTAATGATCTTGGACATCTTTGACATGGCGCTTATATTTATCAAATTCAACTTTCATATCATTATCGGTGATAGAAGAAACAAATATTAGATTATTTTTTATGCTTGGGACATACTTCGCATTATGTATCTATTTAAATTGTCCATCAGGTAGGTTAACACTTATCACTCCATAACCTAGGACTTTCTGAGACCTGTTATCACCTAGATAGATGTGTGTGCCATTAGAATTTTCATAATACTCATCATACCAATCTCTATTATAGGACATATGGGAAGATGCACCTGGATCTATGAACCATGAATTTTCATCATCCGTCTTAGCAGACAGAGCATGTTCGGATATAAACAGTCTTAGGTTTTCAAATTCATAGACACCAGAGGTGTCTTTTCTAACATAATTTCCATTATGTTTTATGTATATGTTATTACAATCATTTTTTATCTTCTTAAAACAATATCTAGCTATGTGACTTGATTTGCCACAATAATGACATACAACATATTTATTAGCACTAGAGACATTGCGTGACATACCTCTGTGTCTTGCACAAAACTTGTCTTTGTGTGGATTCCAATGATTCCCTCTTTGTGGGTATCTGCCTCTTTCCATCAACGCTTGATCTGAAGATTGATATTCAGGCTCATACATATTCATCCTTTCTTCCTCTTGTATCAAGGTTCCGTCGAGCTCTGTAAATGTAGGAGGGGTATGTCTTGTTGCAAGAGCTGAGATGAACACTTTGTAATCTGGAAAAAGACCTTTTAATGTGATAGATACCAGATCAGTACAAGATACTTCTCTACCTATGTCACCGAGATTATCTCTGAAGTATTTGATGTGGGAGAGGTATTTATTCATAGTTTCATTTACATCCATCTTGATAGACAATAATTTGGTATTTAAAAACAAATTTCTATTAGAGTCAGATGTCTCATACAAACCTTTCAGTTTGTCCCATGTGTCTTTGGACGTATTGCAATTTCTGATGTGAGGTATTATGTTGCCTTTTACAGACATATGAATCAACACCTTTGCTTGATTTTCCCATGAATTCCAATCTGAGAGAGACAATAGATCTACAGGATTTTGTTCATCCCCTTTCACAATCAGCCACAAACTAAGAGCTTCAAGTATAGTAATCAGCTTGAATTTCCAATTTACATAATTTTCCCCATTCAATTTTGATGCTTCAATAAAGTATAAATTGGAAAGAGAAGTGTATTCCATTTTAAAATAGTTGGTTGGAAACCAATTTTAACTGAAAAATTAATTGAATCATGGTGTCTCACCTCCTTTAGTAACACAACACGTGAAAACTGATCAACGCACTTAGCTTTTGACTAATCGACGCTGACAAAAAACTAGTTAAGGGAGGGCTCACCAATGCTCCTTCTCTTCCTCTCTTCAGCGTGGTGCACAATCTACACCAATAGAGGCATTGTCGGTGCATTGGGGGATATGGGAGAAGTGTCGATGTGATAATAAAAAGAACCCAACGCAGAATTTCAACAAAAAAAATTACACACTGGAAAACAAACTTACATGGTTCTTTCACGTGAGGGAGAAAAGAATTAAAGAAAATGTTATTTTATTTTCAAAAGTCTTGCTTTAAGAAGAGAATTAATTCTTCTTTTCAAAAGTGTTTCTTTTCTTCACGTGAGAGAAAAGAGAGAAAAAAAAATTGCCACCGATTTCTCAAATTGGGTAGTGATCTCCTTTAAATTGACAAGGTAGTAGCTCTTACACTCACGGCCAGCAGTGCAGCCAACTCTCCCTTCAAGAATTCAATAGCAGGAACTCAGAATTAGAATTCAACAATTTTCCTTCTTCAACACCAACAGGAAATAGGCCAAGGAGATCCTCCACTCAGGAATGCTCACACTAATTTCTGGTTTCCTCACAGCAACCCACAACTTGGATCTGATACAAAATTAGAGAAACCAAGGAGGAAACTAGCAAAGCACAAAGGCTCGCTCAGACAGACATGAGGAGAAACACTCAACTCAATTGTATTAACAAATGAAAGTTACATATATAGGAAAATATTAAAGTAAACTAGATCCAATAAAGGTGGATCAAATCCTACAACATAGGAGTTGTTTAAACGAAATGTCTAGATATAGAAAACATAACAAATACATAATCTGCATTATATCTAATAGATATTTGTTGAAATGGGACAACCATGGTTCTTTCTTTACTCTCACATCTTCCTGTATACATCCGACTATGCAAATTATTTTATTATGCCTACAAAAAAATGCATCTCTTCCCCTATCATCCTTCATATATTAAGAATATTTCTCTCCCATGAAGTATAACTATATAAAATTATAGTGCTGATCTTATATTCACATAAAAGTAGTGTAAAGAAGTATTTACAAGTGTTCTTAAGCCAAACCTCTAAACTGTTAGAAATATTGATTACTGTCTATTCCTCTTATATTGTTAACCTACTCTGTTGAAGTCTGTAGATGGTCATGCTCTATCACTCTTTCTAACATGTTAAAGAGTTCATGTCTCTCTTATGTAAACAAGTCATAAGTTTCTAGGTGGATAGTTATTACAGTCTTTAATGATTAAGTCGGTAGCTTCACATAGAAGTTATTTTCGTTTGTCTATTTAAAAAAGAAGAAGTTTGTAAATCAATATCAAATAGTGAAAAAGAGAATTCAATAGTAGAGAAGAAGGAAAAACTCTCTGGAGAGTTTAATATCTCAAGCTCTGTGTGATTTTTGAAAAGTGATGAGAGCCTAAGCAAGCATCCTCCTAAATTTCCATGTTTGTATTTGCGGAAATAGTTCTTGTTATGTCTTGACAAGACACCTTCTCCAGAATTACTTGCATAAATGTTGTTTACATTTACCGTTTATTGAAATACACAAAGAATCCATCAATATTTCACTGTGTAAAAGTTTGAGTTTTATCCACAGAATGGTCTACACAAGTCTGACTTAATATTTGGTTATATGATTTTGTAAGTTTGTGGAATTATAGTTGTGTTGAATTTTACCCCAAGTTATCGGTAGTTGAAAAATGTTTGTCATATTATAAGTCTTTAGAGTAAGAAATATCCTTTGTAAAAGTTCAACTAAAAGTGGTTAAAAGTTGAGTAAGTTGGTCGGAATCCAAAGTCAGTCAAAGTAAAACCTATCGAAGTAAGGTAAGTCAGTCAAAGTAAAAGTGGTTGAAGTGGAGTAAGTATTTTTCGGGGTGTCAGTTACAGTAAAAACTTGTGGAAGTATTTTGGTAAGTTTAACTTCTTAGAATTCCACTTCGAATTGTGTAGTGAGAATATTAATTCTTGCACATGATCTAGGAACTAGGAATCAAAATCATTAAAGAATTATTAACAAATACTCATGAATTAGAAATAACTGGAATACCAAATAGGTTTCCTCTCTGTATATTATATAGACAATAAAGGATTACAATTTCCATGCATAGCAATAGCTTAACTCCATGAAGAATTCGAATACCTAAGGGACAATTCAAATTCAGTGAGTGAGTCTAGCTTAACTGACTCTTTGCCATGCAATATCACTCAGTTAACCACTTGACCAAAACCCTAACTGAAGTTCGAGTGCAATAAATGACTGAATCTCAACTGAAGGAAATCAAACACATGTCATAGCAATCCAATCATCAATTGCTAGTACTGCATGAATCCAATAAACCCTGATGAGGTTAACTGAAGCTGAACTGACCATCAGAAGTTGGTGAAGGTGCCTTCTTCACTCCAGTTCATTAAAATAATAATAAATAATCATTAAATAATCATTAAATAATATATTTAATGAATGGAGGCGCCTTAACTGACTGTAACTGATTGGTTGAAATGAAAGTAACCACCAGTTAGCAATTAGGTGCATGAATGTCACATAGATCACCCCTGGAGTGCTCCAGTTAGCCTCCTTGATTGTAGGAGAAGGCTAAGTTAGCCTCCTTGACTGTAGGTAGGCGTGGGAGTGACTGGGATGATGGTAATTAATGCTCCACTGATGTCAGTTAAACTTAGGATAGTGGTTTAACTAGGCCAATTTGACCGAAGGAGTGAGCATGAAGGTAAATGTCTCCAACAGAGAATTCAAATTCAACTTGTCTACTCGAAGTTAGACATGTTTTAGCCGATGAGTAAAAAGCATTCAACTAGACAATAATTATTTTTATAGCGAAGAGATATCCGAGTATGAGGAGTTATCAAGATCGTGTTTCAGAAAGGGTTTAGGAAAGAAACCTTGTCCTAAAAAAAATATTTCTCTAAGGAAAAATTAAAAAAAATATGGCTTCCACTTCTGGTGCACACATGTCGAGTTTGTAAACTCCAATCTTCACAGGAAATAATTATGAATATTGGTCTCTAATAATGAAGGCTTTGTTCATAGGTCAAGATGTATGGGAGATAGTCCAAAGTAGCTATACAGAACCCACAAATCAGGTGGCACATAATAATCTCACACAAGCTGAGAAAGATGGGCCTTAGGGAACAGAGGAAGAAATATGGAAATGATATATTCTACATACACCAATCCATGCCTGAAAGCATACTCTCAAGAGTAGCAGCAACAAATTCTAGTAAGAAAGCATGGGATACATTGGAAACCGCGTATAAAGGTTTGGACAAGGTAAAGACTTATAAGTTGCAGATTCTTCGAAGAGATTTTGAATCTCTTGCAATGAAAGAGACAGAGTCAGTAGACTCATTCTACAGTAGAGTTGTTGGTGTAATAAATCAACTGAAATCTCATGCAGATAATATAGAATATAAAAGGGTCATCGAAAAATTTCTTAGAAGCCTTCCCATAAATTTGAATCCTTGGTCATGACCTTGGAATAAAACAAATACATGTCGGTGTTTACCATTTGTGAGTTACAAGCCTCACTCATCAATCATGAACATAGAATCAGTAGATCAAATACATCATTGGAAGGTGCATTTGTAGCGTAGTCATCTATAACTTGTGGAAAAGGCAAGCAAAGATTTAATTCTAGAGGAAGGGGAAGAATTTTTTCCGTAGGAGGACGTAACAACAGTCCCGCGAATGTCATTGGTAGAGGACAAAATCAGAACCCCAGTCATCCAAGTGGTCACAGGTTTGATAAATAAAAAATTCAATGTCATTACTATAATAAATTTGGTCAATATGCATATGAATGTAGGAAGAAGGAGTATGACCAAGGAAGGAAAAGACAAAACTAGTCGACCAACACCAACACTCTGTCGAGCATAATTTTGTTGGCATGTGAATCCCCACTTGAATGCAATGTTGTCCAACAAAGTACACATGACATATGGTATTTAGATTCAGGTTGTAGTAATCATATGAATCATATTTCAAGTTTGTTTTCCAGTCTAGATAATTAGTTCAAACTGATGTCACACTTGGAAATAATGTCCAAGTCACTATTTTGGGAAAATGTATTGCTGGTAATTTAACCAAACATGGGGAGTGAAAGGACATGCCTGACGTTTATTATGTTGAAGGAATGAAAAATAATTTTTTGACAATTGGAGAGTTGATACACAAAGGTTACTGAGTCTACATAGAAGATAATCACTGTGTGATTAAAGACAAACATCCAAGCACCCATCTAATAGAAAAAGTGTGAATAACAAGCAATCATTTGTTTCCATTGAGGATAATTCCACACATGAAAGGAAATACAAATACAAGAGATACATTCAAGGCACAAATCAAGGAAGTATACAAGCACTTTGACAAGAAATAAAATGATAGTGCTTGTGTACATCGTGAGGTGATTGCAACATACTTTGCTTTTGTGGAAGAAAGAGAAACTATACTCTGCTTCTTTGAGCTCCTTGTGATCAAACTAGAACCAAAAGAAAAATAATTACGTGATGTTGACTTTCATTCATTCAAACTACCGCCCCAATCAGAATCACCAAATCCAACCAATTCAAAATTATTAGAAGTTTAGTAATGAATGCCAAAATTTAGAGTGCTTTTCACATACCTCATAATTCTTTTAGAGTCCTTCATATGTATTTCATATGGCTTTCTCATATCAAGACTTGTGTGTGTTAGAAACATCAAGATCCAAACAATACTTATGTAAGTTGTCTCATCATCCATTTAAACACCATAATCTCTACACAACACAAATCCATGAGAAATTGGAGTGGGGGTTGGCTTGCAATCATCCATATCAAATTCCGTCAACATATCCTTTGCATACTTTGCCTGACAAATAAAAATTTCATCTTCACTTTGATGCAATTCCATTCCAAGAAAGTACTGCATGAGATTTAAATATTTCATCTCAAACTCACTCAACATAACAAATTTTAATTCATCGTTCATCTTAGAATTTCTACCTATATACAAAAAATCATCAACATAAAAATTGACAACAAGCATATCATTACCTTCTTATCTGTAATAAAGGGTAGGTTCATTCTTACTTTTCTTGAAGCCATTCTCTAGAAAATATCCACTAATCGTAGCATAGCAGGATCTTGGTTCTTTCTTTAGGCCATATAAATCCTTCTTCAACTTGTAGACTTAATATTCTTTTCCTTACACTTAAAAACCCTATGGTTTTTCCACAAAGATTTCCTTTTCTAATAACCCATTTAAGAAGGCACATTTCACGTGCATGAGATGAATGCTATATTTCTTTTGAGTTGCAAGTGAAATCAACATTCTAATAGTCTCTTGTCTTGCTACAGGTGCAAATATTTCTTCATAATAAATCTCATACCTCTGTGTAAATCCCTTAGCAACTAGTCCTGATTTGTATGTTTCAAGAGTCCCATCAATATTATACTTTGTCTTCTGAACCCACTTAGTACCAATTTTCTTCTTGTCATGTGGAAGATATGTAAGCTCCCAGTATCCCTAGGAATTAAATCTATGTCTTCTTGCATAAGTTGCACCCAATATTCATTAGTAGAAGCTTCTTCAAAACATGATGGTTCAAAATTAGTTTGTGAAAATAAAGCAAAATTTACAGTCTCACCTCTTGGATTTTCTTCATGTACCATACTTCTCTGATAAATGTTTACCTTCCTTGTAGGAATTGGACTTGAATTTTGAGAACTATATGAGGGGATACTTGGTGGATTTGTAGCATTTGGAACTAAAACATTAGTGGGCTACTCATGATTAATACCATTCATAATATGACATGTGTCTCTACTCATATGAGGCTAATGTACATTCACCACTTGTCAGTCTTTAAACCACCTCGAAAGTAATAACTAATATATAACTTAGGTTTTTAAGTAAGGTAAATATTCAAAGGAGGTATCCCTTATCGATTTCTCCCGTTTATTAACAAACTTGAGATCTTGATCTAGGACCTTATAACATTAAACATTACAATCGGGTTAGCTTTAAAACATGATCACCAACCCACCAAATCAACATACAAGTTGAGAAAGTTAATACCCCACTCTGATTTAAATAACATATTTAAGTAGTTAGAGAGTGCAAACTTAGCTATTTTCCTTAGCTCAAATAGTTCTATTTATGATCTCCACGGAAGGTTGGCCTATAACAATTTATAATTTTGTATATATCACCAGGTTTGGAAATAATGTCTGGATAAGCCCACGAAATTATATCACCCTAATTTGTTTTAGGAGTTTCTAACATAATTGTTGAATTCTAATAAGTTTGTTCATATGTACCTAACATAAGTATATGGTATAGCAATGTCAAGCAGTCCCCGCTAAATTATGATCTATGTTGCAAACATGCAATATATATGTATATAAGTGGGAACATATGGGCATGCCAAAGTAAGAAATAACTTCTTCAAGAGAAAATATTACTGTAATCCAAACACATCGTGTAAAAATTCTATCTTTTTATGATAACATACATGAGCATATAAAACACAATTTATTTATAAAAGAACATAAGAAAATATAATTTTTGGGGGTAAATTTGAGGTTGTTACAAACTCTCTTATTTTCTTTCGCTACAACCAAAGATTAATCAACCTATTTATATCCAACTTTTGTGTCAAATATGCATTTTAAATTATATATTTTGTGGCTTTGACCACGGCCTATTATCCCAGGGCTTAGCTACATCAACTACTCTCCCAACCATGGTCTTAGACTCATCCCTATAGGATAACAATTTATATTAGTACTCAAATCCCACTGTAAGGGAAATGATATCCTTTATAGAGCATGTTTTAGGGGCTTTTCCCTTACTAATGACCCTTGCTACCTAAAGTCTTCATATAGAGTTTAAAGGCCTTTTTTCCTCTCACACCTATTATTAAGTTCTAGAAACACATTTTTCCTATATAGGGATTTATAGATGCAACTATATTCCACTTAGATTATGATATATGCTTTAGAGGGCATTTCTGGTGGTTTGCAGCCTTAAAAGCTTCATTTAGACCATGATCCTCATGTTTTACTTTACAGTATTCAAGCCCTTAAAACCCATCCCTCAGGTGAAAAACCTCTCAAGAGCACACATATTAATAATGAAAGCCAAATATCCCCATTAGAGAGAGTATGAGGTGGACTAAGGTATTGATCATGGTTGAGACATTTATTTTATATTATTTTAAAAATGATAAATTATATATGTAGAAGCAAAATATAATCATATCATAATCATGTTGATCTATTTAAAACATACCCCGCAGCTTCAATTTCAATTTGTGGACATGCCTAATTCGCTACTCCATGAGCTCCTATACTACTTCTTCCACCTGAGTGATGGGGATAGCCTTTCCCTTTTATAAAAAACCTATGCTGATTAGTTGATGTGTGTTTCAATTTCCTGTTTGAATATTGCTTGTTGATATTGGATCTCCTCGCTTTCCCGATGGTCAAGCGAGCTTTTTATCCTCTTGCTTTTTATTGAGGTCAAGTATTTTTGTGTTTAAGGCATCACCCCAATGAGTCACAAGAGCTCCCAAACTGATGTTGGTATAAAGTTAGGGAAAAATTACTAATGGCCCTTGGTACCTAAAAGCTTCATATAAAGTTTAAAGGCCTTTTTTCCTCTCACGCCTATTAGTAAGTCCTAGAAACACATTGTTCCTATCTAGGTCTTTATATGAGCAACTGTATTCCACTTAAAGTATGATATATGCTTTAGAGGGCCTTTCTCGTGGTTTGTAGCCTTAAAAGCTTCATTTAGAGCATGATCCTCATGTTTTACTTTATAGTAACAAATCCCTTAAAACCTTTCCCTCATGTGAAAAAGCTCTTAAAAGCACCCATATTAACAATGAAAGCCAAATATCCCCATTAGGGAGAGTATGTGGTGGATTGAGGTATTGATCATGGTTGAGATATTTATTTTATATTATTTTGAAAATAAGAAATTATATATGTAGAAGAAAAAAATAATCATGTTGATCTATGTAAAACATTTCCATGAGTTAAATAACTCCAAAAGTGATGTTGGTAGAAAGTTAGGGAAAAAATACTAAAACATCTATAAAACATGCGTGTTATTAGAAATTCATGTTTTCTAATGAGAGAGTTTCAACTTACCTACCTATGTATTGACATGGTTACTTTGGATTTATGTTTGTTGAAAACCAAGAAATCCTCCATTTTTTCTAAATGCTTCATGAAATTATATGTGTGTAAGGAAATAAAATATTGTAGTATAAACAAGAAAAATATGTATTTTAAGATTTCAATTTATGTAAATATATAT
>LPNX011204254.1:145838-195281 GCA_001517045.1 Pseudotsuga menziesii
CCTACACTAACAAGGAATATAAACATATGTTTGAGGAAAAACAACTAACATATGTTAAAAAACACAAATATCACATGGTCATACAAAGATAAAACTCATTTAATATAGAAGTTAATTTGATTTTCTACATTTAATTTCTTTACACCATATTCAATTTCATTGTCAAATACCTTGTATCATCACGAGGAGATTGTTATTTTTCCATATATGCATTGCCACTAACAGGTCATGAGAGAGAATAATCAGCTTTACTTATGTTTATGTGAATAAAGGAAAGCTTTGCACTATATTTAAAATAAAGTTACTGGATTTATTTGGTGGATATTTGAATGGTAACATATTTAAATACAAATGTTATACCTATTGTGATGCCATAAAGTGCAAACGAAATAAAATATTAGATAATAATGTTATGATAATAGGTAGAGATATATCATTACAAATGAAAAAAAGTAAATATGAAACAACTTGTTAGATACTTTTAGAGAGATGCAATATGTGAATATGAAAAAAGAAATATGAGAGATTTGATTGATATGGGGTTGACAAGAGACAAGTATAACAAAAGAATGTGTATGATATCCACAGAAATTAACTTTATGGAAATTAAATGCAATGTAGAATGACAAATCCCATTACAATTCAAGTGGCTTACATCCGTTTTTGAGAATTTTTCATTAACTGACACTTAAATTTTGCATATGCTAATATAGTAATAGGATTATCTTTTAAACTAACTAATAGATTAGATGTTTTCCGAAGGTACACCTTGTGAGAGAATAGATGAACATTAATAAAAATAGAGATGATTTTAGTAATGAGATAATAGATCAATATCAATGAAAATAGAGATTATTTTAGTAAGAAAATATTATGTGTTAAAGGTTTACAAACTAAAAAGGATGAAGCAGAAATGATGGAACACTAGTGGGTGATTGCCTCAATAATTTAAGGCCTTCTCATTATGAACTAAATGTATATATAGGACTACATAACCTAAAAACCATGGGTAAATACCATGGGTCACTAATTCTAGATAAGGTGACCAAATCAATTACTCGACTAACCAACTAATTAATGCACTATTGACCATAGTTGACCGTTGAGATTACAATTCTTAACACACCCCCTTAATCTCAAGTGGGAAAATACTTTCAACACTATGAATGCAAAAGGATGCCTGCTTGCTTGTCTATATGAGTTAGGCTTACATTTCATTCAAAAACTCCATCTTTACTTTCTTCCTTGATGTGTACTTGGACTACTTCTTATTTTTATTGTGGATCTTGATGCTAAGTAAGTGTTCTTTAGCGTCTTCTTTAGCTTCTGGAACATAGTGCAAGTCTCATTTTTCTAGTTCAACATGGTTTTTCTTGTTGTCTATTTTACTTACACACTGCAATTTTTTGTCAAAAAAAAATATGAATAGATTTCAACTCTTCCCGGAGAGAATTCACATCTTCGTGTTCCTCATCAATGACAGTTACTTCATAGTTCTCATTGACTACTTCATTTGCTTGTACCCATTGTGCATCCTTAAGTGGTTCTTCAAAACATATGGGTTGACACGAAACATAGCATACTATAGATACTCATCAATAACAAGAGTCTACTCATAGATCTCCCTCAAGTTTCTGTTTTTCTGGTTATGGGGTGGACTGTCTGCTAGTGTTTCTTTTATGCCGCTATCAACTATCTAATTCTCATTCTCAACAATTGTTGCAACTTCTATGTTGCTTTCAACTCTCTCTTTCTTAGAGAGACTATCACTGGCATTATTGGGTATGGCTCAATTAACAAGTTTGTTTTCACTGTCATCAACGAACAGAGTTGGATCATAATCATTGGTTTCCTTATAAACATAGTCTTTGTGATCGTCTTCTTCTTCACTAAAGACTTATTTCAGTATATCCCATTCTCTTTTGGGAGTATAAGCTTTTGCAATGTAATGAAAACTGGAATAATCTATATTGTTTTGTATGAGACTTAAGGAAACAACTTTCCCTTTGTCTTTCTAGAACACTGTCAAAGCATTAAATGCTTCTAGATCAATGTGATCCTCTTCAACTCTGAAATGCCACAAATCTTGTTAACTTAACAAACTTCTTACTTCCATAGCCCATAGATCATAATTATCTCCATCAAATATCTTTGATAGTCCTACTGGTGTTAACATATTTCTTACTTCTTCAATCTCTTCTAGTAGTGCTTCTGGTACCTCCATCTTCAATCTCTTCTAGTAGTGCTTCTGGTACCTCCATCTTCAATCTTCTTCGATCTTCTACAATCTTCTTGGATCTTGGATCTTCTACAATATTCTTGGATCTTCAATCTTCTCCATAATGTTGAAACATTGTCCAATCCTTTGGCTTACTGTCAACAATACTTGCTCTTCAACTTCTCAAAATTTTCTTTAGGGTGGCCATCTTCTTATGACTTTATACACGATCAAATTCGATCTTAAGATTTGATGAAAGATCTGAGCTTTTCTGTACTTTTAAAACATTGACGCAACTTATAGAAATAACACAGTGCGTCGTATGGAGCGTCGAGCAAGAAAGTTGTAAGTTGTAAGTTAACACTGATCTACACTGTTTGACTGAACATAAAGTACATCAACGATGCTCTTATTATGAGAATAGTGTGCGTCAACGACGCACATCTCCTAATAAATATGTACATCTGTCCTCAAGGAGACACACTTCTCCTAAGAAATATGTATATATGTCCTCCAGGCGACACGCTTCCCGCTATAGGAAGGTCACGTCGGTGCTACAAAAGAAAAGAGTTTTCTTCAAGTTAAGAAAACTTCGTGAATCCTCCTCCACGTTGATGTGTTTCTAATAGTCTCGTTTAATGACCAACTACCTCCAACTGTGACATTGGATCTATTTATGCTTTCCACATTGTGAAAATGCTTAATAAGGGACGGAAAAATGGATGAGACCATATGCTCTACTACCATGTTAAAGATTACAAATGAAAAAGGATAAGGCAGAAATGATGGAACACTAGTGGGAAGATAGATTGAGTGGGAAATTGAATGCCTTCTCATTATTAACCAAATGTATATCTAGGACTACATAAGTGCAAAGCCATGGGTGAGAGAATACCATGGGTCACTAATTATAGATAAAGTGACCAAATCAACTACTCAACTAACCAACTAATTAGTGCAATATTAACCATAATTAACTAACTAATTAATGCACTATTAACCATAATGGATGGTTGACATTACAATTCTTAACCACCTAAACAAATCTTAAATCTTGCTCATAAAATCTGATGTCCATCCTTGAATCTTGCTCATGAAATTTGATGTCCATCCTTATATATTAAGTAGTGTAATGCTCATTCAACAAATTAACAAGATAGTTTCTAAGCCTACACGAGAAATTTGTATATTCCCATGCAAATTAAAATAAAATCGGATGTACAAAAGGTTAAATGGACAATGTTGAGATGAGCGCTTCATTATAGAAAACGTTATGTTGAAGGGCAGGCTGGTGATGATATCAGTAACAGTGCTATCAATCTGGGGTAGATAAGCACGTGACCCAACTGCAAATCTCAGCCCTACACTATGTCTCGGCGGGATACATGGGTTACAGGTGCTCGTGAAGCTGCAGCCACTTTTCCATTTTGTCCCACCCAGCATCTCCACGATTCTATTCGTTGAATGTAGCTTGAAATCATCGTCAGTCAAAGCTCATAATTCCGCCCTTTAAATTTTCTTTTGATGTGGCAATCGTACACACAACGTCTCCTTCCTTTCATTGTCATATTTTACTCTGATCGGGAACGCCAGAACTGACCATACAAGCATAGCTATCGAAGAAGCTGGTTCAACTTACTGCCATGTCGATCATACTTATATAGCTTCAGTTTACTGTCTTTCATTAATTGTGCTTGGGATTGGGCTTGCCAGCTCTTAGTTTGTCATTTGAGTTGCTTACATAACTGGTGTATCTACATTAAGAACGTTGAGAGTACGAATTGTATTGATACACAGGAATCGGTCTCATCGTAAGGAAAGCAAAATAATTCTTTTTATAGAGAATTTGTCATTGTCATTTTCACGTTTATGGGGCTTTATTTATGTAAAGGTTTATATTAATTATGTTTATAGATGTTTTTATTTGAGATCTGGGGTGTTACCATCTATGTTTTTTTATCTAGCTAGCTGATGAATTGATAATAGTAGCAATGCATGGATAACTAGTAGCTGATGAACGGATGAATAGATAAATGGATAACATGTAGCTAATCATAGATAACTCATAGTTGAATCAGTTTAATTAGAAGTATATAAAGAATAAAAAAAAAATTGCAAAGTGTCTTCCATTTCATAACTATCTCTTAACTATTTAATTCCTAGCTACCTATCATTCACAAACTCTACCTGTCCATCCATAAACTATATAAACTATATAAATGTTATGCAAAAGTTATAATACACTGAATGTACTCTTATATAATTTGTACAATGTCAAGTCGAAAGGAAGAAGTTGCCCGATCCTAGTTATGGGCTATTTAGAAATTGATCGTGTATATGATAAAACACTGTCAAGCAAAACATCATATTTAATCTATAGGCAAAGATGCAAGAGATGAATCTAAACATGAATTTGTTCCCAGCTATAGAGCTCTAACTTCATTTCTTAAATGTTACATTGAAATACTCACAAGAACATATTTCCTCAGCCGTTGCAATATGTCTCGGCAGGATATAACGGTCACAGGTGCTCCTGAAGCTGAAGCTGAAGCTGCAGCTGCTTCTACGACACTGTCTCACATCTCAGGTATACATTGATTATGCCTCGAAACCATCGTCACTCAAACTTCATAATTCGTCATTTAATTCTTTTTCTTTTGATGCAGTAATCGTAGTCAGATTGTATCCTTCCCTTCATCATGATATTTTACTCTCAGAGGATGTCAGAGCGGACCATACTACTCACTACCTAGCCTATATTCTCTCCTATTCCTAGCTGTTGCTTGTACAAGTGATAGCCTAACCTAGCGGACCATGATTGGTTATTTAAACATGGGTTTCCCTGTTGTGTTGGCGTACCTTGAAAAGAAACCTTCGTTTGAAGAAAAAATTCTTTCTGTTTCTCCGTGGTCGTGGGTACTTTGCAAATACCCAAAAGATTTTGCAGTCGAGCTGACGGTGTTCACTTCAAGTTTGAATTGGAGAGAACAGGAACAAAAAGAAATTACGGGTTTGTCTGCTGCCATACTCTTATAAGGTGCTTGTTTTTTACTGTATTTGATTGCATTGTTGAAATCTGAACATAACTGATATGTTGTATTTTTATATTCCAGGGCGGGCAAAGAATGGCTGCTAGATATATGTGAATAGACCCAGTCTTTAGAGAACCTGACTTCTCTGTCTGAGCAAAGACGAACATAGCAATGGATGATGAGAACACCGAAGGCAGCTGTTCACCAGCCATTACTGTGAATGGAGATAACAATATCAAAGTTTGGCGCTATCCCCTCTGAGCTTCCACAAACCTAAAAACCCTAACACTGTCTTGAAGCCGTCTCATTCACTCATGTCCGTTTTTCTTGCCCGATGTCAGTCAATATTGGTGCATAGATTAATTGTATTGCCGTCCCGCTTCAAATTTCTTGTCTCCGTTTCCCTAACATGTTTTCTGTTTCCGCCAGGCCTTATGTCATGCATTTCTTGACCTTGCAAGACGCTTTCGGGTTCTTGTAAGACTATCCATAGAATCTACACTAACCGTCGCCATCTCCATTCATCTCGAAATTCAAATACAGGTTACCCGCTTCGAGTGACGATTACTCGGCGTGTGAAGAAGGTTAAAATTAGTAGCATATTCCTCGGAGCTTCAGTTCACTAGATATCATATCTAAGCTAGGGTTTGCTTGTTCCGAGTTTATCATTTTAGTAGTTTACATAACTGGCCGTTGAGTTTACCTCAGAACAAATATGTAGTTACGGGTGTTAACAATGGACCAATTTTTATTGTAACACTTAATCTGTCACGTATATCGTACCGGCCCCGGGTCAATTGTTCACGGAAATATTGCCTTTTATTTAGAGCTTGGTTTAATCAACTTCATTTCTACAACACGCTCATGTTATCTCCAAAACGATACATCTACGTAATTTATGAAAATTCTTACTTTTTTCATACAATTGATGATTGTTCTGTGATATTTAGAATGCGAAAGTGAATGGAAGTGGTGTCCACATGGCAGCCATGGGCTATTTAAATTTTCTTGTTGATATGATTTGAAATGAACCATTTGAGTTCATTTCATATGGACTTCTACATATGCATACCAAATAAAATACATTTTCTTGCTGACCATGTGGATATTTACTTAGCGTAGCCAATCTAGCGATTTATAAATTATCTTCAAATTATCATCTTTATAATTTATAATTTAGTAAATTTTCTTTTGAAGTTTTCAAGATGAGTAAGTGCGATGGACCCCGCGATAGATTTTTGGGAAGATTAATATGGCAGTGGACATAAAAGTAGTTTGAAGATCTTTTTTAAATTAAACTATAAATATCTATATTAATAAGATTAATAAGTTTGAAATAAGTGAACATAGATATATTTGATATATTACTAATTGTTTGTATTGAATAGATAGTCTAATATAATAACCACTTAATTTGTGATTGTTAACTTTATATGTTAACTTCATAGTTAAAGTGAAACTCATAAGTGTATCATCATTGGAGTTAAGCTAATAGTTCTCAACTTGTATCTAATAGTTAATTTAAAAGTTAATATAAAGTTATTGGAGTTAATATAACAACTCTAAGTTATCCCAACTCCTACCTTTTAAATGTAATTCGACTAAGCCATATACACAAAACTCAACTCACAACTGCAAGATGGAATTAGATTGCACATTACCATATGTGCATTTATCACATGAGTTCAGAGGAATTTATTAAAATGCACTTTGACTAAACCTTTTGCACATTAGCTGAACATCTAGCTGCTAAATGGAGTTCCATTGTCACATGGACTACACATTACCATGCCATTAAATCATTTATCACTTGAACTATTTTTTTTATTTTTTATTTATCTTTTTCCAACTACCACAAAGTACAGTTATTACATGACCTATTTTTCATTTTTTTTATAACTGCTAATTATGAATTTTAAACTACACCCATAAAATCAGTTAGGATAGACACTTGTCTCACTTTTGTAGCATAAATGGTAGCCTATCCCAAAATTCTAAGATATCTACATCTTTGAGCCTAATTATATTTTCAAAAAAACAATTAACATTTACAAGTAAAAATATAAAATTTAAATTTTTTAATAATATTAAAACAGATAATATTTATTATATTTGAAAATAAATTAACAATTACAGATAAAAATATAAAACAGAAAATATTTATTATATTTAAAAAAAACAATTAACAATTACAAGTAGCATTGAGTTGACGAAGATAAGATAGAAATTTTCCTTTTTTTCACGAAAGCTGGAGTGTACCGAAAACCGAGTAAAACGTGAGAGTGCATAAATAAAATCAACACCAGATATTTAAAAATAGAAATAAACGTCAGATTTTACATGAAAAATTTCTTCGCCAGAGTTTGATAGTAGAAATAACAAATACTACTACTACTATTATGGTAAGAGAGGAGGTTAAAATAACAAATCAATACCGATAATAAGTTTTTAGTGCAAATTAAGAGAGGCGGTTTTGGGCCGAAATGGATGCAGCCCCGGTTTTCACAGGAGACCGCCTGCCTCCTCTTCTCCTCAAGGCGCCATGGTTTCTCTATTATTATCCTCGGCGTTCGTACTCAGGTATCTAATGGTCTTTCGGCTCCTGTTTCTATGTTATTATCATTTTTGGCTTTTTTATCAGCTTTTTTATGGGTAGGGTTTTTCTCTTCTGAGGACTGGGTTTTTCCTCCATTGTCTATCCTTCTGTTTCCTGTCATTTAGAAGATTGTATTTGCTTTCTATCTTCTCAGTTCTTGATTGGTGGGTTTCTTTCCTTTGAGGGTTGTGCTGTACTTTCCTCCATGCTGGTGTGATTGAGTCCCAGTCGGCCGTCTCCCTTGGAGTCCCTCCCCTTCAGCAGGGGACTAGTACCAACCAAGGGTTATAAAAAAAGTGGGAAGTGAACTCATTATCCTTTGACGGTTGCTCTGGTTTATTGGACGTTTTTTTTCCACCACCTTGCATGGGTACTCACCATCTGCTACGTTATTGTTTATTTTGGGATAAGGGTTGACTTTTGATCAAATTTGTGAGTGGATTGCCTTTTTGCGTGTATTCAGTTCAAACCCACATTGGGTTCCACTTTCTCTGTCGGGTCCCTGTCTTTGACTTTCTTCCACTGGGCGCATCTTTTATCTTCTGGGACTATCATTGCTGTTTTGACTTTGGCCTGCCGTTGTATGGTATCTTTGGTAGGGTTAGTGGTGTCGGGTTATCATTTTTTTAACATCTCTGTTCTTCTCATGATTATTTTATTGGTATTTTTGCTGGCCGTTTGACTGAGGCTTTCAGAGGAATGGTATATTTGGTAGGGTAAGGGTTTTGTACCTTTGACTGCTGTTTTCTTATTATTATTCTCCTCATTCGGCCACCCTACTGTATTGGGTTGTCCTGTGATTGTTACTTTATGGCTGATGAGGGAAAGATTCAATGATTCCGGCGCAAGCGTAAGAGTAAGTGTATCAAGGTACAAGCTGGTCGATATCGTTTCGTTTTAGGTCACGATGTATTCCTTGAAAGGGTCACTACCCTTTGCTCTCGGGCTTTAATTGGTCGATTGGAGTACTGTAATATGGATAAAGCCTCTTGGGTGAGATGGGCTACAGAAAAATGGAAACCATTATTTGATTATGTGCCGACAATTAGTCTTCTATCCAATGGGTGGATAGTGTTTGTGTTTCTTGACGAGGGGCATTGCGCACGTGTTCTGGAAGGTATCTGGCGTATAGGCAAGGGTTCTTTGGTTCTTGATAGATGGCATTCAAAGTTTGATCCTTTGCGGGAAAGGATTGTCAAACGTCACCTATGGGTCTTGCTTCCCCATCTGCCTTTTCCCCTTTGGAGCCGTCCAATTCTGGAAGGTATAGGTAATACTATTGGCAGATTTGTTTCTGTGGAGGAAGAATTTCAGCAGGTCTATGACAAGAGGGTTGCTAAAATACTTGTTGAATTTGATATCTCAAAGGGCCTTCCTGATGAGGTCGAGATACTATGTGGGGAGAGATTAATAATACAAAGGCTCGATTATCTTCATGTGCCCTTTAGATGTAGTTGTTGTCGTGCGGTTGGACATTTATGGAAAGTCTGTCCTCACCGGTTACCTGAAGGGAACATTTCTGATGCAGAGGTCCAGTATTCTCCTTCAGCTGATAATTGTCATTTGGTAGGGTATCAGACTCCTATTGGTTCACTCAATGAAGACTTACAATCTCCACCAGGTAATCCGATTGTCACCCATCCTATTTCTGAAATTATTACGGAATCTTTTTTGGAGGATGTTGATTTTTTGATTTCATCTCATAAGAAAACCCTCAGCCCCACTAAGGGTAGTCTTGACTCTTCTTCTCGGGATTCACTTCAGGGTTTGAACTAGCCTTCACCCTCTCAACTTGATACTGTTACTTTGCCTGTAGAATCTCTCTCTATTCATTCAAATGATGACATATCATCTGAGAGGCTTATTTTAACTGAATCACTAGCTCCTCCTGCTCTAGACTCTTTGGAGGATTTTCCTCCCCTTCAAGCTAGGGGGTCTCATGAAGGTCTTACACTACCTTCTTCTTCCATCCTTCCTCCACCTCCTCCTCCTCTTATGGTTTCACCACCTCCTAGTCCTACCTCCTCGCCATCTTTCTCTGACCCCACATTAAAGAAGTCACTCTCTATTTTTACTGCTACCTCCCCTTCATCTCTATCCACTTTACATCTCAATTCCATTAGGTTTTCTAATGTTACTGTCCGGAAGCAACCTAGGGGGAAAAAGAATATAAAGGTGGATCTCTCATCGGGCTCACCTCCCTATATCCCTCTGTCTGTTCGACTTAAGGAAGCTGCGAGAGGTAATATTGTTCGGGGTCTTAGAGAAAAGGCAACCCCTGAGGACCTGACCTGATGTTAATTTTATCCCTTAACGTACGTGGTCTGGGGGGCAAGACCAAAACACTCAGCATCTCTTCTCTCATTTCTTCACTCAACCCTGATTTCATTCTTTTGCAGGAGACTATGTGTAGTGCTCCTCCTGCACTCTTTGCTTTTTCAAAAATTCTCCCCTCCTGGGAGTTCTGTGCCATTAGTGCTCATGGTTTATCTGTGGGTTTACTGTCATCTTGGAATCCTCTAAAAGCCAAATGCAGGGCTTTCCATACTTGTGATGGTTTATTGCTGGAAGCTTCCATCAGAGGATCCCCTGTGCCCTTACATTTACTAAATGTTTATGGTCCGTATCGTGACAGGGAATGTTTCTGGGATAAAGTTCTTCGTGGGGGTTTTCTTAACCTTCCTGGTCTGATTCTGGGAGATGATCTAAATCTTACCCTCCATACCTATGAGATTTGCGGCTTAAAAGCTTTACAGGATCCACTCTTTGACTACTTTAATACACTCTTTGAGTCTGTGGGTCTTGTTGATGTGGCTCCTCTGGTGACTGGTCCCACTTGGAGAAATGGCCGTGTTGGGGATGATCATATTTGTAAACGATTGGATCGTTTTCTTATAGCTTCTACTCTTCTTCCCTCCTTGGGATCCTATAAGACATGGACTAAATGTCATGAACTCTCTAATCATTACTCGGTTTGCTTTGAATGGCGTTCTCTTAGAGGTCCTTTTAATTATCCGTATAAGTTCAATTGCTCTTGGTTAGAGGACTCTGATTTCCTTAAATGGTTCTATCATTGGTGGTCCTCTTTCTCGAATGTGGACTCTCTTTCTAATATTGAGGACTTATATCTCATGCTACATAATCTTAAGACAGCTACCAAAAGATGGACTAAGAATAAAACTAACAGTATGACATTGGCTACTTCTAAGATTGATCATGCAATAGAGAAGATACTGGGGGGTCCTTCTTATGGTATCCTTTCAAGAGAACAAGCTGCACAGCTATCACTGCATATTATGGAAAAACAAAGAATCTTAAGACATGTATAGCTCACCTGGCAACTTAAGAGCAGAACTAAGTGGGATCTTCAAGGTGACTCAAATACAAAAAAATTTCATGCTGTAGCCTCGGGTAGAATATTACATAATATGATTTGGTCCCTTGAAGAATCTGAAGGTAATTCCATTAAGGATGAGTCTTCCCTTAAAGAGATGGGTAAAAATCACTTTTCATTCATTTTCAAGGATGATGGGGGCACTGATCTGGTCCAACAACTTAAAGTGGTTTCTCTTTTTAAAAGACTTATTCCACCTGATCAATCCTGCACACTTAGCTGTCTGGTTAATTTAAAAGAGATTGAGCTCTCACTCCAATCTTTTAAGAAGGACCGTAGCCCTGGACCAGATGGGTGGCCTGTGGAGTTTTATTTGCATTTTTTTGACCTCTTGGGACCTGTACTATTGAACACTGTTGATCAAACCAGACTGTCGGGTTTTATACCCCCTTCACTGAACTCTACATTCATTGCTCTTATCCCTAAGACTGATAAGCCTCGTACTTTCGCTGACTTTAGGCCCATCTCCTTGTGTAACCTGCTTTACAAACTTATCTCAGAACCTATTGGAATTGTGCAGGAATTACTTCACTCTGTGAAAACTCAAAGTCTTTGTGCATTTGTACTTAAATTGGATCTTTCAAAGGCTTTTGATAGGGTGGATTGGACCTATGTTAGATTGATTCTGATTCAAATCGGTGTACCTCTCCTTACTGTTAACTGGATCATGAGTTGCCTATCCACTGCTAATTTCGCAGTTCTGATTAATGGAACCCCTACCAATTTCTTCTCCGCTTCAAGAGGTATTCGTCAAGGTTGTCCATTATCTCCACTCCTTTTTATTCTTGTTATTGAAGACCTTAGTTTACTAATTCGGGATGCTAAAGCTAATGGTCTGATTAGAGGAATTAAACTCTCACCCTCTCTTTCCCTGACCCACCTTCTTTTTATTGATGATGTGATACTTATGGGATCTGGTACTCTACTTGACTGGTTAGCTTTTGAGGTTATTTTGGAGAACTTTTGGTAAAGCCTCGGGAATGAAGATTAACTTTGATAAATCATGTTTATTATATTACAATCTTTCTGATGACTGTCTGAATTGGTTTGTTGGTAACCTGCCTTATAAATTGCAGCCATTACAAACTGGACTAACCTATTTGGGATTTTTCTTGAAGCCTCTCAGTTAAAGAGTATTGGATTGGAATTGGATTATTAAAAAACTTGAAAAAAGAATCAGTCATTGGACCAACAAGTTGCTTTCGATTGGGGGCAGATTGATTCTAGTTCAATCGGTCCTTTCCAGTATCCCAGTGTACTGGATGGGTCTAGCACCACTTCCTGCTTCCACTATACAGACTATTAGAAGGGTTATGTTCAATTTCTTGTGGGGATCAACCAGCACTAATAAGAAATATCATTTGGCTATTTGGATGGACCTTTCTTGGCCCAAGGAGCTTGGAGGATGGGGCATTAAAAATTTATCATGGTTCAGTATGGCTTTGAGAATAAAAACCTTCTGGCGAATTCTTCAATCGAAGGGTCTTTGGTTACAGGTTCTATATGTTAAATATATTAAAAAGGGATCTGTTGTAGACTGGTTCAGATCTAAAAAATTTTGCAAACGTAATGTTTCTGTCAATTGGAGAGGTTTCTTACATACCTTACCTGGGATTGGCACGTATTTGGCATGGCAGGTAGGTAAGGGTTCTGATATTATTGTTGGGATTGACCCAATTGTTGGATCTTGCACTGGGTTCTATCTTCCAGATGAATTGAGATCTTATTTGCAGGATTTGGACATTTGCACTTTAGCACAGGCTCATAATACACAACCTGATGCTCAGGGTTATTGGTACACGGCCGAGGAATTAAATTTGGGAGGTTCTTTCTATAATTTGTGGACAGATTATACCGCTGGTTTAATTGGTGCTGGCATTCGTATTACAGATATTGATGATGAATTGGTTTGGGACTTTAGAAAGAAATAGGGCTCTTTATCTGCCAGAAATGCATATGACTGTATTGTCTCCTCATCACAGGGAACGGTTTCAACTCCTATTGACAAATATTTGTGGAATAATTCTTTGCCAAATAAAATTTCATGCTTCATTTGGTTAGCTGTCAGACATAGAATTCTCACTTGGGAGAATTTATAGAGAAAAGGAAAACAGGGTCCATGTATATGCGTTCTTTGTAAAGCTGATAATGAAACTGTAGATCATATTTTCATAAACTGTATAGTATGGAAATTGGTGGCTGAACAGGTTTGTGAACATTTAAATTTGCATGTTTTCTCAGCTCATTTTTCACTAGTGGATATGTTACTCGATTGGCTGGGAAATATATCAAAAATTTCGACCCTCTATCAGCTGCCATTCCACATGATGTGGATTGTGTGGAAGGCTCGCAATAAGGCGATATTCGAAGATGAAAAAAGAAATGTCTCCAGTATTGTATATCAAGTCATTTCAGCTGTTCAGCATCTTTCTATTTTGCCTGCTAAAAAGAAAAAATCTGGTAGAAATTTGGGGAATTCTCCTCCCATGATATTCCCCTGTGGTTTCATAGATGGTGCATCAAATTGTAAGGTCGCTGGTGCGGGTTTTTGCATTTATATAAATGACTGTCACCATTTGGAGTTCGTGCTGGGGGTCGGACATGGAACCAATACTAAAGTAGAATTGCTCAGTTTATGGGAAGTTCTTCTTACTTCCCACATGATGGGGATCCCCCTATCCCAGATATATGGTGATTCACTTGTAATCATCAATTGGGTGAAGGGATCGACTGCTCTCTCCCCCACTGATCTAGTTCATTGGTGTCGGGAGACAAAAAAGATTTTTACAAGCTTCCAGGCATTGTCTATCACCCACATCTATCGAGAGCACAATCGGTTGGCTGACCGCCTCTCTAAAGATGCACTCTTTTTTCCACTAGGAAAAGGTAGTTATAAGGAATTTTTTGAGGACCAATTGGTATCTCAGGATCTATTTCAGCTCTTTTGAGATTGTATAATGGGAGTTTCTTCCCTGATGCTGGTATGTGTTGTATAGAGTCATCTTTTTAGATTGTAGAGCAGTGCCTATTGGCACTCGCTAGATGTGGATGAGTGACGAACCTCACATGATGAGACAGTTTGCTGATGGGATATTGTAGTGTTTGTGTTCCTTTCCCCTAGGTTGAACTCCAATAAGCAGTGACATGATGTAACCCGATTGCGGGATGATTGTTAAGATGCCCTTTGATTCTAATAAAGAATAACAAGGTCAGGATTTTTTCTTCCTGAAAAAAAAACCAAATCAATACCAAGTTTTTTCTAAAAAAGAGATATGAAAATTTCTTTAAAAATACAATTTAGAAAACCGTTCTTCGACATTACATTTTAAAATATTTCATGGTCCTTCACACAGCTATTTAGACAAAATTATTGGGCAAACGTCGTCCACACCCCTGAGGCTCCATAAAAAGGTGGCGTGGTCTTTGAGCTCTGTGTCGTATTTGTGACCCTCGAAGCGTTTAATGGAGATTGCATTGGTTGGATAACGCGTGTAGGCAACTGGGTCGCTGTCAATGATGATAACCGTACTCATCTTCCTTCCAAGAAGTGACAGGTCTTTAACCTGCTTGTGTTTGGTCGTAGATGTTTCTCTGTATATCTTGAAACTTATGTGATTGCCCTGTCGATCTTCTCAGGTAACTAGTCGGCTCTCAGTTTACTGCACCCGGTGAACAAAACGATCTTGAACCACGGGGCCATGCATTTTAAGAATGACTTAAACATCTAATATGAAATTTATATTATAGTTAAGGTAATAGTTCTAGAACCATTGGAGTTAAGCTAATAGTTGTATCTAATATTTATCACATCTTAATTAAGCTATTTTTTAAATTTTTTTAAATTATTATTAATTTTGGATTAATCAATTTGGAGAGTACACTTGTCTCATTCTCCTTTAATTTTTTACGACGCCCTTAGAATCAATATGGACAATACACTTACGTCGATAGGCTTATATATCTTAGAATTTTGGGGTGGACTACCATCTATGTTTTTTCATCTAAGAATGAGAATGAGACAAGTGTAATGTCCACATTGATTTTATCGGAACTAGAATGAGACAAGTGTACTGTTAAGATTGATTCTATGGGGGCCCTCCAAAAGTAATAAATAATAATTTCAAAAATATAAAAATAGCTTAATTAACATGTCATAAGTACAATTAGTGATAGTTGTAAAAATTAAAATTAACTTTTCAACTATTCAATTATTAAATGCAACTACGAGCTTAACTCCATCGAACAGAAACAAATATTAGCTTAACTTCAACTCTAATCACGTAAGGCTTAGTCTAGTGGCATTTGGCGTCTAGGAGTCTAGCTAATGTGGAATGATATAAGAGTCGAACTCCTAATAAAATAGTTTCAAATCCTAATAAACTCCTGCATCTAGTAGTTGGGCATCTAGCTAAGGTAATATATAGTTCCTATTACATGTTTAGGTTTTCCATATAGATATAATTAGTTTTTCGATTCCTTTTAAAGAAGGTTAGTCTAACTCATAATTAACAATTTCAAAAAAATAAGAAAATAGCTTAGTTAACATGTGATAAGTACAATTCTTGATAGTTGGAAAAAACAAACTTGAGCTTCAAGTATTCAATTATTAGATACAACTCTTCAATTATTAGCTTTTAAATACATTGATGATACAAATATTATCTTAACTTGAACTCTAATTGTAAGATACCCCTTATACCTCAATGCCCTAGTGTGTGAAAAGGGTAAATTTTTTGTTTCTTAATTAGATGGAGCAAGAGGGGTGCACTTTCATTTGTTTTAAAATCATAACATTCACCATTTCAGTTCCAATAGTACATCAATCATGCTGATACAATATCTCATACTATACTATTGTTTAAACAGTGCTTTAACAACTTAGTGTCCGGAATAAACATTTTGATTTCTTTCCATGCAGTATTAACTCAATTAATGACAGCACCTTAAAACACACAATGCCAAACAGGGAAATGAAAAAACATGGAACACAAAACAACTTAAAAGATTAAAGCAAATCATACAAACTGATCGGATTTCAGATTAGCTAAGGAGAAGTACTTGCAACATCATTGATCATTATGGCAGACATGTGTACTTAAATCAAAATCTACTGCCACAACTTTTTATACAAATCCCTTTTATCAATTTTTTAGGGTTTAGCCTTTCTTGAGAAACATGACATTCCTACTTATGCTGGCCTAAACTATACGATATATCCCTATTTGAATATCCATGTGTTCTCTCACACAAGAATAACCATATCCATTTTTAAAATACAATCGTCATGACCTGAGAACCTCTTAACTAAAAACGTGGATCTCTAGGTGGTTATTGTATCGATAGTAAATCTTCCGTAACAATTTATCTGCAATGGTACAAGGTTATAAAATTATCCTATCCTTAATCGGAGGTGCTCTTTTGAACGAGCATTCATTATTTATCACTCACTAAGGAAATGTGAGACTTAGCACTTCAATTCTAACTGGATAGCATAATCTTTACCAAATTTTGATCCGTGATATAACAATTTGTCGAGACAGTGTCTCCGTGTAATTTATTGAAGGTTCTCCATATTCTAATATATTTCATATCCTTACATAAGCATTACTAAGGTGCTGAGCCAAAATTATTATGATACCAACAAAATGAAGTCACATGACAATCCATAAATACACCCAACAATACAAAGAAGATGAACATTTAGGCACAAAACCAAAAAGAGACACCGATGTATGTGGTTCACCCCAAACCCGAGGTTACATCCACCAAACCCTCGCATCTTGCGACATTATTTATTAAAAAGGTTACAAATTCAGCAACATAAATGTTGCAGTACATTTCTTCTTATCAATCATGTAGACCTTCTCACCGAGGGTATCTCTTAGAATAAGACTAGAACATTCTTAGTATTGGATCAGTACATAAAAATGAAGGAAAGCTATGTAACCGAGTCTTTTAAAACTCAATATTAACTCAAGAAGGTAAAAATCTATATTATTAGTCAAATTAACCATAGTGTAGAAGAGATGACAGTAAGCATTCTATAACATGGGTATCTGGGGAGTATTGCCTCTCAATGGTTTTCTGAGGAATCGTACCACTATGGAACAACAAAACAAATTCATCAAGTAGCATTTCGTGTTTTTCTTCATGTAGCATTTATATACATAGATCCTAAAATCTTCTTTGGACAGAATAAGCCAAGCTATATGTGTCTTTAAAAATACAATGAACCGTAAGCATTGCTCTGTGCCTAGATTTGATACCAGCCATCTATGGTGTAGAAAGGACAAATTTACAATTCTCATACCAAACATCTACTGTGGAGAAAGAACAAATTTAAAGTTCCCACTAAGAACTATATCCATAGATAGGTTACCTTATATATGAAAACTGAAATAGCCAGAGGCTGGCAGCCTACGATAAATTATTGGTTGTGAAAGGAACGGATAGCCTTTAAGTTGATTGAAATGTAGAAGAACTGCTAGTGGGTTTCCAACAATCAGAAGAATACGTTGGTGCTGGCCGTTATGACTCACAACGAGGAGACTAAGAATGGAACATCCTCTGAGACAGGTACGGCCCATGCTGATCATTTACATTAGACCTTCGTTGACGAAAAAGGGTATCTCGGTCCAAAGACACGAGTCACAATAACGGAAGCAGCAACCTACCTCCCAACAGCCCTGGGTAAAATCCCTTCCCAGTTTCGCCGGTCCAAACAAAAATGCAAACCATCGTGGCCGCTATATAGAGAAATGCAACTCACAGTGCATAACCCCACGAAAAGATCCACACAGGCCCATTCAGTAAAAAGTAGATTGTCTGTACTAGAGAAGGTCTCGCAAGCATAAGGTTGGTTATTGCTTCCAAAAGTGGTTTTTAAAAAGATGCAATGAATTATTAGAATTAATTCTGAATTCTAATAATTGTGTTTTTACGAATTCTTTGGTATTAAAAAAAATAGCTTCTCAGTGGGAATCAATCGCCCCCTGTAAGCATTTAGTTGTAGACCCTAACATCCAGTTTTGCACATCTCAGATAAACCAAAGAAAAACTAGGAAGGTTGTGATTCACAAAAGAAAAGAAACCAAGTGATGGAGTTCAGGATCTAGGTGATCCCCACTACGTGCCCAGGCAGGGTCAGAACAACAAACAAAAGGGGTTCAGAATTTAACCCTAAATCTCAGCAATGTGTTCACAGATATATTAAGAATTCTTTTAAACATTTTTCAGTATCAGCAAATCGTAGTGATTCACAAGGTACCGGATCTTTTTCCCTTCCATCAATCTCACAAATTTTTCAACTACAAGGATTAAAGCTAGGTCGAGTTTTGATAATACCTTTTGTCAGAGCTTCCATGAGAAGGATCTGGCCTTTCCTTCTATAAAACTAAATACAAGGAACCGCAGCTCACCGAGAGGTCTTTACATCCTTGAATGTTGGGGCTGTTTGACAGGCTAAACAGACCTGTCGTGGATGTGCGGGGAGAGTTCATACCGTCAATCCCTCCATTCCTTGCTATAAACTCTGGTATCTCAGCGCTCGCACAGAGAGAGAGGGATTGCAAAAAAAATCATTTCCTCAATGCAACCCTATATATATAATTTACTAAGCAAGACCATGCTCTTCCTTTCATCCCGACCAATTCCTAACATGGTGGTGCTGTTGTTACTGTTAGATAGGTTTTTAGGCTAATATTCTGGCGACCGTTTCTACCCTAAGATTATTGCGTTCAGAAAACATTTAATTTCCTTCCTCAGCATGACTGTTGCTTTCAAAAATTATTTTATTCCCCTCCTTCTATCAAGCCGAGATTAAAGCTCAAATGAAATAGATTCAGTCCATTCATTAAAGATTGGAGGAGTTTTGCTAAAGGAATTTAATCCTTCCTTATAATAATATACAAAGGTTATAATAATAAATCTTTTTGTAGGAAGGTTTGGGTAATCCTCGTCGAAAAGACTTAAATCGGTCGTTATGTCTAAAAGGGGACAAATCCATTATTTAGACTTTATAATAATGATTCTCCATGTCTTATTCTCTTTTTATAAGACTTTAAAATAATCCTTGTTTTTATAAGGACCTATTCTATCATTCTAGGATAGATTTTCATGTATTTTTGCATTGACTTAAGAGTGTCGAGTATAGTCTATGTTGATGCTAAGAAGAGTGCATCTTCCCCTACCCAAGATTAAATATACTTAAGTACCAAGCTAGGGTATCTCGGTTTTGGATACATTTTAGTGAAGTAGGTATCATGATAGGTGCAGATAAAATCCAACGATACGTAGGACCATGGTATCCAGTATGGATATTTTCAATTGTTTCTTGTGGTTAAGTTATGTCATTGTTTTTATGCCTCCTAAGTTTTTTTAACTCATAAAGGTTGCAAGGCTTGTCTCCGGTGGGCCTTGGCCTTGAGCTCCTCACCCAAAGACAAGTACAATAATATTCGAAATACAAAATATCAAGGTATGTGGGAAGGACATTACATTCTCTCCCCCTTAAAAATAACACCATCCTCGGTGTTCTTGTTTTCAACCAATCTTCCTTCTTTCATTTTCGTCCTCTTTTCTTGTTTTCGTCCTTTTCATCTTGATTTCCCATGATTTTTCCGTATATTCTCAAGGCGCTATCATTCAAGACCTACAATTTCCTGCAACAAGTTTGGGTCTAGCCCCAATTTTCTTCAGTACATCATGTACAAAATTATAATTCAACTTAATCATAAGCCATAGATCCTTTTCCATTGTAAAAATATGCAATTTATGGGACACTTTCTGCAATTTATTCATCAATAAAATATAATTACTACCCTTTGGATGTTCATTTTCTCTCCAACCTTTGGATAGTCATGTCGCCCTTGACGTGAGGAAATCCCTTTCTCACATTACCCAATAGTCACTTGAAAATTTGTCAACATGTTTTACATTCGTTTTGTTTTCTGAACTCTTGCTCGACTTCCTTTTCCAAGTTTCTTGTGTGGACTTACAACAAATTTTTAGGCTACTCTCCCTTTTAACCACTAGTTAAAAGTTTTCCCCTTAGTGACATCAAACAGCATCCTATCTTTCAGATGTCCCAATTTTTGCCTAGGTCTTTTGCCACACCATATGCCTAACACCAATGTGCTCACGCGACAATCGTTTGCCTAACACCATTGTGCTTCTATAGCATATACGCCTAACACCAATGTGCTCACGCAACAATCACTTGCCTAACACCATGGTGCTCCCGCGGCATTCTATTTTTTTTTCTTGTTCGTATTCAGTATAAATTTTCACCTTGACCATTTGTAACACACACTCCTTGGTGCTTAGCGTGACTTTACGGAATCGGCTACACGGTTAGTCAAATCATTCATTGATAAACCATAATTTCATTATTTAATCATTAGCATTTCATAAGTTGCAGCGATTTTACCATCGTTTATGAGTCATACCACCCCGTGAATCATCCAAAATAACTCCGTACTCGTTTTCTGAGCAATCGAGCGCAACTTGTATATGCAAGTGGATTTATATACCATAGTGTACATGGATCATGATCACCAGTATATAAACATCATAATCCACAATTAATCCTTGGTTTATAAAACATTGAAATTCGACAATTTATAATAAGTAAAAACATCACCCATTTCTAACCTCATGATTTAAACCAGTGAATATTTTTACTAACCGTCAATACCTGATGATAGAATTCCTTGCATAAAACTACACCGTTAGTATATCACTTTCAATACTAATAGCAATCGAGTGAAGGGACACTTCAATCTTACATGACAATAATGAGTGATAAGTTTAGAGAGGTAAGAATATTAAGCGATATCTAATTCTATCTACCCATTAGTATCTTTTTAGAGGAACAGTATAAATATCAACAAGACTCATCTTTTTGGGTAGGCACCCTCCTTTGTAGCCAACTATGCATACCTTGGTAAAAAAATTTGGCTGGATAATGTTCATTGAGGTTAGCAGTATGCTTAAAATACCATTTTTCTTCAATCAACCCACAACAATTATCATAGACAAGTAATAGGTCATAATTATCATGGTAAAAAAAAATTTGAGTTCAAGAATGATGATTTTCTTCATAAATTGCAGCCATGATGCTTTGCATATCTCATGTCTCTATTCATGTGCATACTTGTTATAATAATCAAAGTATGTACGAGATGTACTTACCCCTTGATAACATCCATCTTGATGTACCAGAAAATTACCTATGCATGACAACCTTGTTAATTTTGTAATTAAGGTTTTAAGAGGATACTCGTCACCTTGTCTCAAATCGATCATTTATCAATCAACGTCATGCTTCCTTAATTCAGCAACGGTAACATTCCAGATATTCAACGCGAGCCCTTTACAGTGGTAACATCACAAACATTCTTGTTTTCACAAAAATTACCATGAACCTACAATTGAGTTGTTAGTACTTATAACATAACCATTAGAGAGAAAATTCTTTCCAACAAATAAATGAAAAGATTTTCTGCCATGTTATAGTTTTGTGAAAAAGACTATTTACCACTTATCTCTAAGCCCTTTCGATTCTAGTTATACCTCATCAAGTTTAATCCATTAAATTGCTTATATTTTCCATACTCCTTTTCTTCTACCAATGTACTTCAATTTCATAAACAGGCAATTCAATCTGGACCAAAGTAGTCTAACTTTAGAAGGCATTCATTGCATTTTCTTTCAAACCATTTCAATTGTTTTCACAAGGAAACCCTAAAACTACCAAGTTCCTCTTCTGGTAAGATTTGCTTGATATTCTGAGTCATTAATTTTCTTTAAATAACTTTCAGCAACCATTAGATGCATTGTAATTATGTTAACCAATGGCCATTATATGGGAGTATCTCTATTAACTATAGTTTGTCATATTAAAATAACATGTATTACAACATCATGCATGAAGATGGAGTTATGATATGCCACTCAAATTCTGTTAAGGGACATCATCTCTAGTACTTTTGGAAAGTTAAGGGTAGTTTATACGTTAAAATGAGGAATTGTTCCCGTTAACATAAACCAATGGGGTTAAATATATTTGGTCTCTTCTTGTTTAATTGGATCCATTCTCCCCAAATTCAAAATAGACGAGCATATTCTTTTGATAGTCCAAACACTTTATTGTAAGGGTCCTACGTAAATACATCTTGTACTTACTAAGACCCTTTTTCACCAATTGTTAACTGTACTTGAGTTGTATTCAAGAACCATAAAAAGGGTACATATCTCACTTATGATGACACGTTCGTCAATTCACCCACAACTATCTTCAATTAATTTATCTAGGAAGAGTTTCATGGTTAGTGCAGACATGAATAAAACTAAAGAAACTTGCTCAAATCAGCATATGAGACTTCATAAAAGTTGTAGGCCACAACTTGCATTTCACCCCTTCATCATAAAAGACTCAAGCGACCAAATTATTATTTACCTTATTACCTTTTCATCTCTATCCCTTCCATACTTAGATTCCCGACTGTACCTTGTGATTTACATTCTGCCCATTTAGGTGTAAACATGCAAGAACTACTCGCCTGCTTCTGGCCATGGCTAAAGTAATAACATACCTTACCATGATATTCATTTTTTATTTTTTTATCCCCTTTACATACCTCCTTCGATCCTTGAGGCCCGCTTGGATAACTCAATACCCTCGTTCATCATTGCCATGCATCCACAAAATTATTATGCCAGTTCGTCTTAAACATGTTCATACTCTCCAACTTAATGTTGAGCCCAAAATATGCCTGAGTGTTGTCACTCCGGCTCTGATACCATATGTAAGATACCCCTTATTCCTTAATGCCCTAGTGTGTGAAAAGGGTAAATTTTTTGTTTCTTAATTACATGGAGCAAGAGGGCTGCACTTTCATTTGTTTTAAAATCATAACATTCACCATTTCAATTCCAATAGTACACCAATCATGCTGATACAATATCTCATACTATACTATTGTTTAAACAGTGCTTTAACAACTTAGTGTCCGGAATAAACATTTTGATTTCTTTCCATGCAATATTAACTCAATTAATGACAGCACCTTAAAACACACAATGCCAAACAGGGAAATGAAAAAACATGGAACACAAAACAACTTAAAAGATTAAAGCAAATCATACAAATTGATCGGAGTTCAGATTAGCTATGGAGAAGTACTTGCAACATCATTGATCACTGATGGCAGACATGTGTACTTAAATCAAAATCTATTGCCACAACTTTTTATACAAATCCATTTTATCAATTTTTTAGGGTTTAGCCTTTCTTGAGAAACATGACATTCCTACTTATGCTGGCCTAAACTATACGATATAACCCTATTTGAATATCCATGTGTTCTCTCACACAAGAATAACCATATCCATTTTTAAAATACAATCGTCATGACCTGAGAACCTCTTAACTAAAAACGTGGATCTCTAGGTGGTTATTGTATCGATAGTAAATCTTCATAACAATTTATCTGCAATGGTACAAGGTTATAAAATTATCCTATGCTTAATCGGAGGTGCTCTTTTGAACGATGATTCATTATTTATCAGTCACTAAGGAAATGTGAGACTTAGCACTTCAATTCTAACCATAGCATAATCTTTACCAAATTTTGATCCGTGATATAACAATTTGTCGAGACAGTGTCTCCGTGTAATTTATTGAAGGTTCTCCATATTCTAATATATTTCATATCCTTACATAAGCATTACTAAGGTGCTGAGCCAAAATTATTATGATACCAACAAAATGAAGTCGCATGACAATCCATAAATACAGCCAACAATACAAGCAAGATGAACATTTAGGCACAAAACCAAAAAGAGACACCGATGTACGTGGTTCACCCCAAACCCGAGGTTACATCCACCAAACCCTCGCATCTTGCGACATTATTTATTACAAAGGTTACAAATTCAGCAACATAAATGTTGCAGTACATTTCTTCTTATCAATCATGTAAACCCTCTCACCGAGGGTATCTCTTAGAATAAGACTAGAACATTCTTAGTATTGGATCAGTACATAAAAATGAAGGAAAGCTATGTAACCGAGTCTTTTAAAACTCAAGATTAACTAAAGAAGGTAAACATCTATATTATTAGTCAAATTAACCATAGTGTAGAAGAGATGATAGTAAGCATTCTATAACATGGGTATATGGGGAGTATTTCCTCTCAACGGTTTTCTGAGGAATCGTATCACTATGGAACAACAAAACAAATTCATCAAGTAGCATTTCGTGTTTTTCTTCATGTAGCATTTATATACATATATCCTAAAATCTTATTTGGACAGAATAAGCCAAGCTATATGTATCTTTAAAAATACAATGAACCGTAAGCATTGCCCGGTGCCTAGATTTGATACCAGCCATCTACGGTGTAGAAAGGACAAATTTACAATTCTCATACCAAACATCTACTGTGGAGAAAGAACAAATTTAAAGTTCCCACTAAGAACTATATCCATAGATAGGTTAGCTTATATATGAAAACTGAAATAGCAGGAGGTTGGCAGCCTATGATACATTATTGGTTGTGAAAGGAACGGATAGCCTTTAAGGTGATTGAAATGAAGAAGATCTGCTAGCAGGTTTCCAACAATCAGAAGAATACGTTGGTGCTGGCCGTTATGACTCACAACGAGGACACTAAGAATGGAACATCCTCTGAGACAGGTACGGTATGTTGATCATTTACATTAGACCTTCGTTGACGAAAAAGGGTATCTCGGTCCAAAGACACGAGTCACAATAATGGAAGCAGCAACCTACCTCCCAACAGCCCTGGGTAAAATCCCTTCCCAGTCTCGCCGGTCCAAACAAAAATGAAAACCATCGTGGCCACTATACAGAGAAATGCAACTCGCAGTGCATAACCCCACGAAAAGATCCACACAGGCCCATTCAGTAAAAAGTAGATTGTCTGTACTAGAGAAGGTCTCACAAGCATAAGGTTGGTTATTGCTTCCAAAAGTGGTTTTTAAAAAGATGCAATGAATTATTAGAATTAATTCTGAATTCTAATAATTGTGTTTTTACGAATTCTTTGGTATTAAAAAAAATAGCTTCTCAGTGGGAATCAATCTCCCCCTGTAAGGATTTAGTTGCAGACCCTAACATCCAGTTTTGCACATCTCAGATAAACCAAAGAAAAACTAGGAAGGCTGTGATTCACAAATGAAAAGAAACCAAGCGATGGAGTTCAGGATCTAAGTGATCCCCACTACATGTCGAGGTAGGCTCAGAACAACAAACAAAAGGGGTTCAGAATTTAACCCTAAATCTCAGCAACGTGTTCACACATAAATTAAGAATTCTTTTAAACATTTTTCAGTATCAGCAAATCGTAGAGATTCACAAGGTATCGGATCTTTTTCCCTTCCATCGATCTCACAAATTTTTCAACTACAAGGATTAAAGCTAGGTCGAGTTCTGATAATACCTTTTGTCAGAGCTTCCACGAGATGGATCTGGCCTTTCCTTCTATAAAAATAAATACAAGGAACCGCAGCTCACCGAGAGGTCTTTACATCCTTGAATGTTGGGGTTGTTTGACAGGCTAAACCGACTTGTCGTGGATGCAAGGGGAGAGTTCATACCCTCAATCCTTCCATTCCTTGCTATAAACTCTGGTATCTCGGTGCTCGCAGAGAGAGAGAGAGGGATTGCAAAAAAAATCATTTCCTTTATTCAGACCCATGAAAAGCATCTGCGGGTCTTCTCTCCTCCGTTTTCCTCAATGCAACCCTATATATATAATTTACTAAGCAAGACCATGCTCTTCCTTTCATCCCGACCAATTCCTAACATGGTGGTGCTATTGTAATTGTCAGACAGGTTTTTAGGCTAATATTCTCACGACCGTTTCTACCCTAAAATTATTGCATTCAGAAAACATTTAATTTCCTTCCTCAGCATGACTGTTGCTTTCAGAAATTATTTTATTCCCCTCCTTCTATCAAGCCTAGATTAAAGCTCAAATGAAATAGATTCAGTCCATTCATTAAAGATTGGAGGAGTTTTGCTAAAGGAATTTAATCCTTCCTTATAATAATTTATAAAGGTTATAATAATAAATCTTTTTGTAGGAAGGTTTGGGTAATCCTCGTCGAAAAGACTTAAATCGGTCGTTATGTCTAAAAGGGGACAAATCCATTATTTAGACTTTATAATAATGATTCTCCATGTCTTATTCTCTTTTTATAAGACTTTTAAAATAATCCTTGCTTTTTTAAGGACCTATTCTATCATTCTAGGATAGATTTTCATGTATTCTTTCATTGACTTAAGAGTGTCGAGTATAGTCTATGTCGATGCTAAGAAGAGTGCATCTTCCCCTACCCAAGCTTAAATATACTTAACTACCAAGCTAGGGTATCTCGGTTTTGGATATGTTTTAGTGAAGTAGGTATCGTGATAGGTGCAGATAAAATCCAACGATACGTAGGACCATGGTATCCAATATGGATATTTTCAATTGTTTCTTGTGGTTAAGTTACGTCATTGTTTTTATACCTCCTAAGTTTTTTTAACTCATAAAGGTTGCAAGGCTTGTCTCCGGTGGGTCTTGGCCTTGAGCTCCTCACCCAAAGACAAGTACAGTAATATTCGAAATACAAAATATCAAGGTATGCGGGAAGGACATTACACTAATCATGAATTTTACTTGAATTGCAATTGTCAATATATTAACTTTTAAATTAACTATTAGATACTTGACTATAGGCTTAACTCCAATGATTCTACCATTATTAGTTTCGTGTATACAATTATAAGTTTAAGAACTATTGAAAGTGGTTATGTGAGTTGATCATAATTTTATTGGATAAATATATAGTTTCTAGTGGAATGTTTATATTATATGACTAATAAGCTGGGACATTTACATCGTTGAGTAAAATGAGCATTTTACTTCAACTCTAATCGCAGTTATATTGGATAACTACTAGATAACTATTAGGATATTCCAATAGTGATACAACTATTAAATTAAATTTATATGAACTCCATCTCTTAGCATGAGAAGTTGACATTCATTGTAGTAAAACCATGCACCAAGAACAATCACTTAGGTAATGTGCAGCTTATCTGATAGTTGAACTCCACCTCAAAGTTGGTAGTCGGGTTAATCTGGATAAGGCTTAGTCTAAGATTTATATCAACTTTTAAATTAACTATTAGATACAAATATTAGCTTAACTTCAATGATGGTACAACTATGAGCCCAACTTCAACTATGAGGTTAACAACAATAAAGTAAGCAGTTGTTATACTAGCTTAACTATTAGATACACGTAATTGACACATTATTTAGTAAAAAGAACATTATCAATATGTCAAATATATACCTCTCGGCGTATTTCAAACATATTAATATTAGTAATATGGTTGTCGCTAGTATCACTCTCATCCGTAGATGAAAAATCATAGATGGAAGTCCACCCCAAATTTCTAAGATTTTTTTTTCATAGAAATTTCTAAGATATATATGCCTATCGACGTAAATATCATCTGCCAAGATTTTCAGTGCTAGTTATTTGATATTTGTTGTCGAATGTAATATTATGTGCTTTATTAACTTAATTGAGTTCCTTCATGTATTGATATTGATTAGACATCGGCTTTAATTTTTATGATGCCTATAAGCTTATTTATCTCAAATGGTTTTACAATTTTCAAATTATTTTATAGAAATTTATGTATTATTTGCAAGATTGAATCAAATTGGAATATTATTAGTTGTGTTCACAAATAAAGTCCAGAGTTAACTTGAGCACATGTTTAGGGTTAGTTGAATCCTTAATTCGAAGGTTAATTCAATAGTGTTAGCCATCCATGACCCCTAGCGACAAAACTCTTTGCCTATTGATGTTGTCATTTGAGTGAAATGGTTTCTAAATCCATGAGAATGACAAGCGTTATTTTGACTACACCGATGGGTAGGGTTCTTTGAAAGATTTATGTATCAAACAGTGTTGCTGGAACTATCCACTGTAACGTCCCCAACCCTCTGACCGACGAAGAGGACGTTACCGTAATACTATCTACCAGAACAACTAGCCCCATGAACAGAGACATGATAAAAAAATTGAAATGCATTGAACTAAAACATGCATAGATGCATAATTATTGAACATACAATGGAAGCAAACTACAATCCATTCAAGCATTTAGCATGTTCATCATTTTCATTAAACAACAAATACAATTGCAGAGATGAAATAGACAAGAATACTTATCTTATGAAGAAGCTCATCTCGCAACCAGCTATGTCGTTGCAACGTTCCACCCAACCATAGGCCAGTGTGCTCCTTAATCTCTCAACAACACTACCACCCCCGAGATGGGCATGATTCCCCAAGGAAAATGAAACTAGCCGGCTCACACATAGCCAAAGATATGCCAAAAATCAGTCAAGCCAAAGCTATGTTTGGGTTTATCAGACTTCCAAGGGGATGGAAAGGTTGTTTGCTAAGCTAGTGAGCTCAACCATAGAGCAATGGACACCTACACAAGATCTGACTTGGATTTCCCAACACGTACACACCAAGCACAAGGAATCATCCCCTTCTCTGTTGTACAGTCACTCGGGCTATGCATTCCCTTCCAGTGCTATTCAGGATGTGCAGTAAGGAATAATTAACCCTCAAGATCTCTCAGTGAGGTTCCTCATGCACTAGAATTATCAAGCAACTTACCTCTTCCACTCCTAACTGGATTTAGACCAAAGCACAAATGCATACACAACAACATACACAATTTCTGGGTTGAGGGAAAATAGTTTGGAAACAAAATGAATTTCCAAGGCGGGTGAAAACAACCCCCTAATCAACAATTCGTATCCATGGGGTGTTTTTTCCGTAACGTGGCCAAAAATAAAATCAATACACAATAATTACAGTACTGGGCATGGAAAAAAATGTGTTGGAAGCTAAAATCAGAAATGGTAAATGGGTAAAACAACCCTAGGAGCCAAAATCAATTTTCAACTTAGAAAACGGTGGAGAAAAACAACAAAAATCATGGGTAAGGAAACCCAACCACAGACCATTACAAAAACAAAATTTTCACACAGAAAATTTCCAGCCGTTTGAGAGAGAGATCCCAATGTGGATGACTAATGATGAGAAAAATTCCTAGGAGCTCCAAAATCGTGATGAGAATCACAACAGGGAAAATCGTGAAGGTAAGACAGCTCCCAAGCTTCACTGCGTGAGGAAAAATGGAGAATCTGGATGTCTGGCCAAATGGGCATGCATTTTGGGTGTTTTCTTGCCCCAAAAGTCAAAAACATTTTTCTCTAAAAATGGGTTTTCCCCAAATTTGGATTTCCTGCCCATACTCTTCCCATCCCCATGCAATAACTGCTTCAACCATTTTTTGGCAGAATTAAATAATTGGGTGAATGAGACAAGAAAGGCGGTTGACTGTTTGATGGGTTCTCCCATTGACATTTGGATTTTCCCCATTGGTCCCAAAGGTTAAATATTTCCCTCCCTTATCCTTAGGAAATCATGCCGCCATCTCTTTTAATGTTGCATAGACATAGTTGGTTGTGGGTATTTTAATTAAAATGCATGTTTACATGATGCCAAAAATTACAATGTGTCGGATAGCATGATATATCATCAGCAACGATTTTAATCACCAGAAAACAAAACATTAAATCGATGGTGGGGCTTTTTCCTTTAGCTCCACACCATGATTAATTACAATAAATACATCATATACATTTTTAATGCAAATGGGGTCAAAACCGAGGTGTTACAACTACCTTGGGACCGCAAAATTTATGACGACTCATCTTCTAGGGTTATGTTTTTGAATTTTGGAGTTCTTGTCCTCATGTTTATTATAAGTAGGTCGTTTTGGCCTCATTTTTTATTCATCTTGGCATGGATGAGCGTAGCATGCACATCTTTTCTTGGAGATAGCTATAATGATTCTAGTTGTTATATTACATTATGTTATATTTCCTCCATTTAATAGAATATGTGTTTACTATATCTATGTTTTTATTGCAATATGTCTCTGTTTATGGTTCGATATCTGTTCTTTCATTTCATTCACACATAAATTTGGATCATGTCATTCTTTAAACCACCTCAAAAGTAACAACTAATATATGACTTAGGTTGTTTAGTAAGGTATATATTCAAAGGAGGTATCCTTTATCAATCTCTCCCTTTTGTCTATTAACAAACATGAGATCTCGGTATAGGACCTTGTCTCATTGAACATTACAATCGGGTTGGATTTAAATCTTGATCACCAACCAACCAAATCAACATAGAAGTTGAGAAAGTTAATACCCCACCCTCATTTAAATAACTTGTTTTAGGAGTTAGAGAATGCCAACTTACCCATTTTCCTTAGTTCAAATAGTTCTATTTATGATCTCCATGCAGGCTTGACCTATAACAATTTATAATTTTGTTTATATCACTGGGTTTGGAAAGAATGTCTAGATAATCTCACGAAATTATATTACCCTAATTTGTTTTAGGAGTTTAGAACATAATTGTCGAATTGGACCATAAGTTTAAACAAGTATATGGTATAGTAATGTCTGAGTCCCCTATAAATTATGATCTATGTTGTAAACATGCAACGCATATGTATATATGAGGGAACATATGGGCATGACAATGTAAGAAATAATGTCTTCAAGAGAAAATAATATTCTAAGCCAAAAAAATCATGTAAAAATTCTAATTTTTTTATGATTACACGAGCATAAATATAGTTTATTCTTAAAAGAACATAAAAAAATATAATTTTGGGGGTAAATTTGAGGTTGTTACGAACTCTCTTATTAATCCCTACCCTTAAGTTGGCACAAAAACTGAAAACATTTACACAAAAACCAAGAATACTTATCGTAAGTGTTTTTATTGCATAATATTATAATACAATAATCTAGTTAATCGAGAAGTCAATAATATAAAAAATTACTTGTTAACCAATCAATGAATTTGACCTCTTATTTGGCCTCATCTCGAGGCATAGTGCAATTATTTCTATAAAAACTTTAGTTAAAAATATTTTTCTACCAAACTAAGTAATGCCATAAATTACTTAGCATTACTTTCAAAGTTAATTATAACGTTAAATGTTACGAGACAATCCCGGTGGGTATGTTGTGTTTGTTGCATGAAATTGCAATGCGGCACCTATCCTTGTTGCACCTGTCCATGTGCATGTACCTTAGGTTGAACTTAGCCACTAACAACTTGACATGCAAGGCATGTGTCCATATGCATATACCTTAGGTTGTTGTTGCACCCAAGCCTCTACTAGTAAATCTCTACAATGTCTGTAACTTCTAGTAAATGTCTGCAACTTTAGGTATATGCAATCTCGGTTGTCTCAAATATTAAATGTTGCACGGGCCACGATTGCGTCCAAGGCTCTTTCAAAACTGGATCTGCCATTGAAGGATATTAAAATTATGAGATTTATCTGTCACATTTTATTGTTACCTTATGAACTGTCATCCCTAAGCAGCAAGATACAAGCTTTGAGAGCTATAAAGACTAACGCTAGCCAGAGAAAGATGATAATCGTGGATCCTCATTTACTTTGTCTTGGAACGATGAAAAACTAGTTCAAATCAGATGCTTATTGCCATGAAAACATGCAGATGCATTATGGAAACATACTTTTCAAACGAATTACATTGCAGGTGCTCTCATAACACGAGTTTGGTGGTGTTCTAGGCTGCAATTTCTGCTAGCATCATCAAAATACTGGTATGTAACAGAGCCCATACATTCAATACCTTATTCTATCCATGGAATTCTACAATGGCTAGCGACAGCTGGTATGTAACAGAGCCCATACATTCAATACATTATTCTATCCATGGAATTCTACAATGGCTGCAGGCTGCCGCTAGTCACTATTGCAAACAAACAAATTAACTAACCTGGGCAATGAAAACAATTCTAATTGTCATTATGATAATGGAAACTTTCATTGACTACAAGATTCAAAACAATGGTACAGTGTGTAGAAAGAACTAAGTAGTACCTTGCTATATCCATCCATGTTTGAAAAATACAAATAATTCACCTACTACCAGCTTTCTCTTAAAAGCCTAAAAATACAATACCATATTTATAAAATCTATATGAAAAGGACAAATCAATATAGAAATAAAACTTTGATTTTAAGTTCGTGTCGAAAAGCCTTTCAAGAAATAGCTGAAATAGCCAGGCATTATGAATATATGTATACAAATTAATAAACCATATATGCAATCACTTTCTTGAATTTTCCATATGGATTTCTATACAGAATTTATGTTGTACCTGAAACTACATTTTCTTGTTCACATCTAAAGCTTCTCATCAGCAAAATGAGGACCACTGTGTTTTATGAACAAAAAATGCAATGATTATTCCTCTCAATCACTATAAAACAAGAACAATTAACAAACAATGAATGTTAGGAACATGAAAGAGAATTGAGCAACACTCAGCAAAAATAAAATCAACTCTGAATAGATATTATAACCTAGTAATTTGGTTTGTTGTATATCTCGTTGTGACAAATATAGCTTTAGATATCTTAAGATTAGATTTTTTAATCGTATATTAAAATCACCAAAGACCAAGAGAAGAAGAGAGAGAGATAATTCATTCTTCCCCAATGGTTTCCGCTAGCCAGTTCCCTAATAGTTTCCGCCAGCCAGCTGCCCACCCACTATGGTCAAATATCTATATCTATATTTACCTGTATATATTTATATAGGGACATCTAGTGAATGTTGAATGAACCAAGCAAGCACATGGAAATGCTACTTAGTATAGTTAGAAGTATTCTCTTCTCTCCGAATAAAAGGAACACCATTTGTGAAGCCTTCTAGGACCCAAGGCATGGTGATAAATAGCAGTTAGTTAAATGCAACACTATTAAGGAACTCTATATTCTTATGATGTTGGCCATATACTTCACTAGGAGGTAGGTCATTTTGATAAATAAATTCCAATGAGTAGGCGGGGATAATTGCAGATGCTGGGTAAGTTTGAACAAGTATTTCATTTACCTGCTGGAAACCAAAACTCAAATGAAAACATATATAACCACAATGTACCACCTATGAGGTGGCAATGAATGCTGCAACATGCCAGTAAGGGAAAATATTTGGTAGCTTCAGAAATACACACGTCCCCCTAGGTCTGCCATGGTTTCCTAATCAGCCAAATGCCTCGCTGTTATTGCCAATATTTCTGTCAATATAACATTTTCACTCTTAAAGACTCGGTCTCAGTCTTCTTCTTAACCAGTCTCATACGGTAGCTAAATTCGTGCATTCATTCAGAGCATCTCTTTTGGCCAGAATGTATTCAAGATTCAACGAACATTTATCTGGCCTATACAGAGTTTTAATAGACAAGCCAAGAAATGGAACTCCAACATCGTGGTTCCCGCTAGAACTTATCCCAAACAAGACATTAATGGAATACTCCCACACACAGTACGATGAACGGGTCCCATGTGACCGTCTCAGTTCATGCAGTTAATAACATGTCTACGTTTAAGGACACGCGTCAAACAATTTTATCCATTACACAATTATTTATTTAAGATGCTAAGATGGTTTCGCGAAGTTTGCTTGTATTGACGGAGTCGGGGCAGGCCTGGAATTTCAAATTCCCTTTTCCCGTCAAATGGATTTTTGTTGACGGTCTTGCGTTTTTCATGCCCTTCATTTTACGTTTTACATAAATTTGTGAGTGTCAATTTTTTTTTGTGTGTTTGTGTAAACTTTTTTTCAGAAAGGAAAAAACCACCCTAAGCTTAGTCTCCTCACGTAGCTTGCTTGCCTCACTCCCCGAGCAAATACGTGAAACTTTAGATAGATATATAGAATTGGGGCTTTTACTAGATTTGGATCTTCCCCTATAATTTTGCATACGGATATGCTTCTTCAGTGGGTGAATCAACAAGTTCTGGGACTAGAATTGGAGCTACTAGCCATGACTTAGGTGCTAGAAATAGTGCAGAATGCATGACTGATGTGGGTTTTCAAGAGTTAAGGGATATAGGACTGTAACCCGTAGGCTTGGATTTAGAAAATAAAGGATCTAATGATTATGTTGATGGGATTAATGCCAGGAGTATCATATTGGAATTAGGGAGAGATGAAACTATTACATATGCTCCGGGAGAACCCTACCCCTAAATCGTTCATGTATTGCACTGGTGTGGTTAACTCGTGAATATCAGTGTTTTCTGCAGATTTCAGCAGTTCTACATTCACAAAACATTTTAGTTATGTGATACATGTTTTGGATAGTGAATCGGTCTATCATGAACGCCAAAAAATATCAACCATCACTATGCTCCCCATCAGATAAACCCATTTCATAATTTATTGACTAAATTGTATATAGATTATTTTTATTTTCATTCTTCCTACAGAGACTGAAGGATTTGGAGAAAACAGCCACAATAAAATTATAATGATTGGCCATTAAATTAATTACAATTTAATTTCCAAAGAAAGCATACCACAGAACTTCCGGCCCGACAGTGGACACCTTCATCTGCTGGATGCAAATCGACCTCTTCACGAGACACTTTACCAACTCGCCAGGAGCTATGGCCACATCACGCTCCTCAATTTCGGCTTTCGAAAGGTTTTGGTAGTGAGCTCATGGGAGCTAGCCAGGGACTATCTCACTACACACGACATCAATTTCGCCTCCAAGCCACGGTCCGCCAGAACCAAGCATTTGGGCTACAATTGTAAGTTGCTCGGTCTCGATCCATATGACTACCGGTGTCAAAAACTGCGCAGAATCTGCACGCTGCAGCTTCTATCTCCTTCCAGAGTGGAGGCTTCCATGGATATTCGAAGAGAGGAGGTGTCAAGGTTAGTGCGTGGCCTGTTCGAGAGGTGTACGCAGATGGAAATTCAAGACCGTGATGCTTTGGCCGTTGTGGGCGTGAAATGGGTTGTGTTGGAGTCCATATTTGATACCATGGTGAGATTAATCTTCACTCACAGAAGCTACCTGGGCGGCGCGGAAGAGGTGTAAGGGTTTAAGGAGATGATTAACCTCACCATTACTACGCTGATAGGAGCATTTAATTTGGGGGATTATATTCCGTTCCTCAGATGGCTGGATCTCTAGGGCTGCGAGCGGGCAATGAAAAAGTATAGCAGGCAGAGCCTCCAGGTGATGCCGAATGGGGTTCCTCGAAAGTTCTATTTTCCTGGCCCTGTGATGGTTCAGGTGTTGTAGAGATGGCTCTGAGATGTTTTCTCCATTGCAAAGAATGGTCTGGTGTTATATAGAGGACTCAACACTGCCGCTGATCCCTGATGGCCATTGTGTTGGTGCGGCTGAATTGCAGGTACCATATCAGAGCACTACTTAGTTGGTTGCAGAGGTATTACAAAGGTCTCTTCTCAGTTGGTTGCAGAGGCAGAGGTGTTATAGTGTGGGTGCGAAATGAAGAGGATCTCATCAGGCAAAGATGCAACTTGCAAGGATCAATGAAATTCGAATTCACCAACCACATTGTCGTGTATTAACTGCATTAACTCCATGCATTTAACGTCCTCCTACGTGGAACGAAGGACCTGCCACTACATTGTCACATCGGCCCTCGGGTTTGGGTCAACATGCTGGAAGACGTCGAGGGTCACCGGGGTCCAGAGGATTTCACCCCGAATTTCGTCGTCCGGGCGAAATCGTGGCAGATGTAGACAACTTCCGCAATCCGCAGGCTGGAGACTAGTCCTAGACTCCTAGACCCCTGTTCGGCTAATTAACCTATAAAAATTTTTGACAGGTTTGCTGCCAACACGGACGTCAAACTGACGGGTTAACTATTTTATGCCCCGTCATATTTGACGTGTCAAAATCGTGATCACCTGACAAATATGTCCTGGAAATGAAAAAACGTTCTGTGGAACGTCAAATTCCAGGCCTGAGTCAGGGTGTTGTGATTTTTGGAAGTGGAGAGCTTGGCGAGGGATTCCAAAGCCACTGTTCCACTACCGAGAAAGTATTAACCTTTCCATCATTACCCATTAACTATGCATATTAGGATCATAATAAGCCACTGTTACACTGCCCAGAAACTATTAACCTTTCCATAATTACCCATGAACTATGCGGATTATCATTGATATCCCGCGTCTTCCATAGTTGTAATGCTCATCATAAATTGGTGGTGTCTTCACACTATTTTGTAATGTGCGGACTGGGTTGTCCATGCGAACTACCTATACACTCTATACACGGAGTTTACTCAGTCAAATCCGTTAATATTTACTTACTCAAATCTGTGAATACTATAATATAAGTAAAAAACTTATTTGTGGCCTAGCCTAATTTTTATTTAAGTTTCACACATTAAAAAATGAATATAACGATGGTCACTCTTGTAAGACCCGCCTCTTGGCTCGAGGAATATGCGTAGAAACAACTCATTGAACTAGACTCGTTGTCCTTTGCACCCTTCTTTTTCTGCATGACCTCAAAACATTAAATTAACTGCTTTTGAGATGTCTGGCTTGAGCTATTCACGATAATTTCAAGAAGAATGTAAATCCTTGCATGAACTAGTCAGGAGCATATACACTTCAAACAAACTGGTTAAAATGAATCTCTAACTCGATATCCCCATCACGATGAACATTCAGAGTTGAATATAAAAAAATATTAACGCCATAACTAAATATAAAAATTTGCATATGTTGTTACTACTTATCACAAATAAAATTTCCATTTAATGTGTTTAAAAATATGGAATTTGATAGAAAGACCAATCTTTAAAAATTTTACTCTAGTGGAAGCTACATAGAATGTGATCTAATTTTTTGTATTTTTATTAAAAGTTATTAACACTTTTTATATTTAAAAATTTCTACGATAATTTTATTGATTTACCACCCTATTTATGAACATGAGTTTAGGGGTAGAAGTGCCTAACCAAAAATGAGAAAAACCCTAGAATTAGCTACCACGTCCAAATGCCCTGGAATGTCTCTCATATGGCCGTGTGAACTTTGGGATTTTTCTATGCATATCCAAGCTTGAATTCCTTTGTGAGATTATTCCTTCAAGCCAGCTGGTTAATGCATGTAAATGATACCGGGCAAAAAAGATTGAAAATCATGCCACATCTGCGCAAGAATACAACAATCTTACGCTAAAAACCTTTAGGCTGAGCGTAACCTAAAAACCTTTAGGCTGAGCATAAATATCTTTTAATGACAGGGAGGGCATCCGCTGCTCGATTCTCTGCTACTCTCTTACTCTACCTTGCCTAACAATATGCGTCCCAAACTCAGAAGAAGACATATAGGTGCGGAAGATTGGTAAGTGTGATAGAAGATCACATAAACTCTAGACGAAATACTCTCTAGGAAGGCTAAGGCTAGACAAACTAACACTTCCTTACATTTACAATTGTTAGCTCGTACACTTTTCTCCTTCAGCATGCATATTGTCCAAATGCCTAATTTGTTCTTTCTACAAACTTGAGTAGCAGAATATTTCGTGTAATTTAAGAATCCTAAGACATGGAATGATGAGCTTGCTAATAAATACCTTGAAGAGCAGGTAGCATACCATCATGACAAGTGGAATATCCAGCGATATGTACTATGATTCAAAACTAGTGGCAATTATTGCATTTTGTGCTACTCAACTAGACAATAGCTGGCTGGTACACTACATTGAGTGACCCTCTTTTGCCTCGGGACCAAACTAAGTTCCCTTAATGCTCAGACTTATATTGGTAAGACTTAAAGATATATTTATAAAAAAACTAAGTTACTCTTTATAAATCTCGATTATAGGATCTACACTTCACTTAAATTAGTGAATTCTATTCACCAAATATCTAGCATAATAAAATCATCATCCCTTAGTTATGAAGTACACCCATATTAAGACATGAAAATTATTACTTATTCACTGATTGAATAATTTCCTCCTCCTTATTCAATGGAACAGGTGCCGACACTCTGACTCATCAATGACTAGTTATTCCTTACTCGAATATGTCACCACAACAAGCGACTACTCGACCATTTAAATGAGCAAAAGGTGTGTCTTTGATAAACCATGAGTCATTCTTACGCGGCCAACCACACGGCTTTAATTTTCCTGCACAACCTTCATAGAAAATCCATTGCTTCATGTATGTAATATTGTTGTCCGCTTAGTCCTCGCACGGATATTCATCATCTTTCTCCTTATCCTGGCATGAACTCACCGACTTTGAAGCCTAGATTCATTGACTTCCCACAGAACGAGAAAGTGAAAGTGAATTTGAGCACAAAACAAGATAATGAATTTCGTCTTGACATCGGAGGATAATGAGTTTCTTGACACTATATATTAAACAACCGTTCATATAAAGAAGTATTTCAAAATTTTAAGTTTAAAAATATATATATAAGTCAACAATTTTTGTACATATCTTTGCTATAAAACTTAATAAGTATTCAATATTTAATAAGACCTTGAATATTACTGAATGCTTTTATGTTGTTGGGATTTTATGTTCTTGTCCCCGACCAACCCAAACAATGTGCATGGCTAAACATACGGATTCCACATTGTTGACTGTCCTTTATCATGAAGCGTCCAAGGCCTTCAAATCAAGCGCTCAGACAACATGTGGATTGTAGTCCCAATACCCAATGCCCAATGCATTTGTCATCAATGGTTGGAGATCTTTTGGAGGTAACCATCATAATTGAGCACTGCTCATCCTTTGAATATAGCTATCGAAGCTGTTGGGAATAACAATATATTCGATTAGATTTAAATTTTAAATTGCATGTAGGTTTTCAACAACGACATATACAAAAGTGTGGTTCATCGAGCCGTACGACAAATACAAAAGTGTGGTTCGTCGAGCAGTTAACAATAGCAAGCCCAGAATTTCTTTTTGCATATTTATGGGGTCCTCCTCTAACTGCTGTTGTAGAGCCTGCTCTGCAGCTAGTCAATTCCAAGCACCCCCTCTTGTACAAACAATAGACAATAGACAATAGACAATGTCCATCTCCATCTGCTGGCAGCTTGTAAGTGTGCATCTGCTGACTCCAAGAATTTCTATAGATTTTCTATTCAATAGAGGTTCAATTTCTAAAGGCAGGGACTTGCTGCCTTTAGCACCTCCTCTTGTTTTCTTTAGCTACTACAAAAGAGTAATCAATCTATCCATATCCCAATTGTGTGCTAAAGATCCATTTTAAATGATATATTTTGTGGCTTTGATCATGACCTATTATCCCAAGAATATTAATTTAGGGTTTAATTACATCAACTCCTCTTCCAACCATGGTATTAGACTCGTCCCTAGAGGTCAAAACTTTATATTGGTACTCAAATCCCGCTCTAAGGGAAATGGTATCCTTTCTAGAGCATGTTAGGGGCTTTGGATTTACTAATGGCTCTTGGTACCTAAAAGATTCATATAGGGTTCAAAGGCCTTCTTTTCCTCTCACACCTATTAGTAAGTCCTAGAAACACATTGTTTCTATGTAGGGATTTATATGAGCAATTATATTTCACTTAAGGTATGATTATATGCTTTAGAGGGCCTTTATGGTGGTTCGAGGCCTTAAAAGCTTCATTTAGGGCATGATCCTCATGTTTTACTTTACACTATTCAAGCCCTTAAAACCGACCCCTCATGTGAAAAACCTCTTAAGATCACCCATATTAACAATGAATTCCAAATACCACCATTATAGAGATTATGTGGTAGATTGAAGTATTGGTCAAGGTTCAAACATTTATTTTATATTATTTTTAAAATAAAAAATTATATATGTATAAACATAAAATAATCATATCATAATCTTGTAAATCTATTTAAAACCTTTGCAATGAGTTAAATAGTTTCACAAACTGATGTTGGTAGAAATTTAGGGAAAAAATACTAAAACATCTATAAAACATTTGTGCTATTAGAATTTTTATTTTTTAATGGGAGCGTTTCGAGTTGCCCACCTATGTATTGGCATGGTTGCTTTGGATTTAAGTTTGTTAATTGTAAATGATTCATGAAATTATGTGTGTGTAAGGAAACAAAATATTATAGTATAAAAAAGAGACACAAATATTGGAAACTCTATGACATCTTTTTATTTCCGTATTTGAAAGAAAATTCTATACTTCTAGTTTAAGATAAGGTCTACAAACTAAAAAGTAAAATAGCATTTGACTATGCTAACACTCTTATACACCAACTGAGAACTACATGTTTTTCATGAGTAAGTATATATATATAAGTTTTGAAAGATGAGTTATGCAAAAGAAAAAATTTATAACTAATTTTTTTTAAGGAAATTCCATCATTTAGATGCTCAACAGTAACAAGGAATATAAGCATTATATGTTTGATTAAAAACAACTAATATATGTTAGAAAAACAAAAATATCACATGGTCATACAAAAACCCATAGATATGTGATTTAATATGGAAGTTAACTTTATACATAAGACTGATTTAATATGGAAGTTCATTTGATTTTGTATTTTGATTTTCTTACACCATGTTCAAGTTCATTGTCAAAATACCTTGAATCATCCCTTTCGGTGAAAAGATTGTTGTTTTTCTATATATGCATTGACCCAAGAATAATTAGCTTCACTCACCTTAGTGTGAATAAAGAAAAATTGTGCCCTATATTTCTATATTTAAAATAAAGTGACTCGATTTATAAATTATTGGTGGATATTTGAATGGTAAAATATTTAAATACATCTGTTATACTTATTCTAATGCCATGAACTACATACTTAGTGGTAGAGAAATCAACAAAATATATCCAAATAATAATTAAATACTAGATAATAATGTCATGATAACAAGTAGACATATATAATTACAAATTCAACCAAGTAAATATAAAACATGTTAGATACTTTTAGAGAGATGCAAAATGTGAATATGAAAAAAGAGAGATGAGCTCATTTCCCTAGATTTAATTGAAATGGCCTTGAGAAGAGGCAAATATAACAAAACGATTTGACATTAGAACGAGTATGATATCAAAACATATTAAATTTATGAAAATTAAATGCAATGTAGAAAGAAAATTCTCATAACACGTGAATTCAAGTCGCCTACATGCTTTTTTGAGAAGTGACACTTAAATGGTGCATTTGCTTACATGCTTTTTTGAGAAGCGACACTTAAATGGTGCATTTTCTAATATAGCAATAGGATTGATTTTTTAAATTACCTAATAGATTAGATGTTTTGGGAAGGTACACCTTGTGAGAGAATAAATGGATATCAACAAAAATATAGATGATTTAGTAATGGAAGAATAGATAATGGGAGAATAGATAGATATCAATGAAAATAGAGATGATTTTAGTAACCATATTGTGTTAAAACATTAGTGGGAAGATCGATTTTGTAGGAAATTCAATTCCTTCTCATTATTAACCAAATGTATATATAGGACTACATAACCCCAAATCCATGAGTCAATACCATGGGTCACTAATTCTAGATAGGGTGACCAAATCAACTGTAACTCAACTAACCAAGTAATTAATGCTCTATTGAACATAGTATACCATTGAGATTGCAATTCTTAATACACTTGCTTAATGTCAACTCGGACAATACTTTCAACAGTATACATGCAAAAGTATGCATGCTAGTCTATGTATAATCTAGGCTTACATTTCATTCAAAAACTTCAGCTTTACTTTCTTCCTTGATGTGTACTTGGATTGCTTCTTCTTGTCTTCTGGATCTGCTTCAATGTCTTCTTTAGCTTCTGGAACCTAGTGCAAATTATTTTTGTGTTTCAAGATGGTTTTTCTTGTTGTCTATTTTACCTTCAGACTAAAAAATTTTAACAAAAAAAAATATGAATAGATTTCAACTCTTCCTGGAGAGAATTCACATCTTTGTGTTCCTCATCAATGATAGTTACTTCATAATTCTCAATGACTTCTTCATTTTCTTGTAGCCACTATGCATCCTTTGATGGTTCATCAAAAAACATGGGTTGAAAAGAAAACAAAGCATATTGTAGATGCTCATCAATAACAAGAGTCTGCTCATAGATCTCCCTCAAGCTTTTGGTTTTCTAGTTCTGGGGTGGTCTGTCTACTAGTGTTTGTTCTATGTTTCTATCAACTATTTGTTGCTCATTATCATCAACTATTGTAGTTTCTATGTTGATTTCAATTGTCTCTTACTTAGAGAGACTAGAACTCACATCATTGGGTATGGATACATTAACAAGTTTTTTTCATTGTTACCAGCAAACACAACAGGATGATAATCATTGGATTCCTTATAAACATAGCCTTCTCGACTTTCTTCATCTTCACTAAACACTTATTTCAGTATATCCCATGCACTTTTTGGATTATAAGCTTATGCAATGTAATGTAAAATGGAATAATCTATATTTCCTTGTACATGAGACTTAAGGAAACATCTTGTCCTCTGTCTTTCTGGAACTTTGTCAAAGCATTAAAAGCTTCTGGTTCAATGGGATCTTCTTCAACTACAAAATGCCACAAATATTGTGACCTTAACAAACTTCTTACTTCGACATCCCATAGATCATAATTATCTCCATCAAATGTCTGCCATAGTCCTACTGGTGTTAACATATTTATTACCTCTTCACTCTCTTCTGCTAGTGCTTTTGGTAGCTCCATCTTCAAGCTTCAAATCTTCTTCGATCTTCTTCAATATTCTACTGTTTGCAATCTTCTGCATAATGTTGGAGTATTGTCCAATCTTTTGGCTCAACATCAATGCTCGTCAACTTCTAAAATTTTTCTTTGGGGTAGTCATCTGCTTATGAATGTATACACGATCAAACTTGATATTAAGATCTGATGAAAGGTCAGAGATTTTATGGACTTTTAAAAAAATGACTCAACTTGTAGAAATAGCACCGTGTTTCGGGCAAGAAAGTTGTAAGTTAATAGTGATTGACACTCTTTTACGAAACATGCACTGCGTCAACACCGTTCTTCTTACGAGCATAGTGTGCATCGATGACGTGATTCTCATAAGAAATATGTGTTTCTATCCTCTGGGTGATGCACTTCCAGTTATAGGCATGTCGTGTCGGTGCTACAAAATGTTTTTTTTTCTTCAAGATGTGAAGAAAACTTCATGAAACTTTGTGATTCCTCCACGGTGATGTGTTTATAGTCATCTCGTCTAATGAAAAACAACCTCCAACTATAAAATTGGATATGTTTTCTTTCAATCTGGTGAAAAGGCTTACCCGACGCAAGGGACAGAAAAATGGATCATACCATATGCTCTGATACCATGTTAAAGATTCCAAACTAAAAATGATGAAGCAGAAATGATGGAATATTAGTGGGAATATTGATTGAGTGGGAAAATGAATTCCTTCTCATTATTAACCAAATGTATATAGAGGAATACTTAGCTGACCAACTAATTAATGCACTATTGATGTAATAACCCAAAAATTCGTAAAAATATAAAAAATTTCATGTAACATAAATGTTCATAGTCGTCCCTACCTAAGAACCAATAATTGCTAACGATTACCTTAAATAGTTGTATCTAGAACTGAACAATTGTAAATATCTAGTTCTGTATAATTATTTGTTCATCTTCATGGTTCCAAGTTAAGGATTTGAATTTAACAGTTTATGTTTTTAGAATGACAGGAAAAGAAAACTATGTCTAAACCCGATACTAAGTATGTTTTTACTGTCTTATGACAAGTAGGAAAAAAATTCGGTTGAGATCAAGGATTACTTAGCTTAAAGCTAATGCAGTGAAGTGATGCTTCTTTTATAGGTTTTTTACATGTAAGCAGTTTTGTTACTAGTCTTTCCAGATCGAGATTATCATTCAACTAGCATAAAATAAAATGATAGTTAAATTAATTGTTTTGCAGCTTGAGCCAAGTAAGAGGTCTCGTTGATATTTTATTGTTAGAAATATTCGTAATTGTTAGTAATAACAATATTTTAATAAACTGGATTTATCTCAGTTATGCTTACTATCACAGAACTTGTTCATTTAACTTTCATCTTGTGATTTTTAGTTGAAAACTTGTATGTAATTCTAGTAGATGTATCTGGTGGAACAAATTTCTTTCTACCATTATATAGTTACAGTAACCTAGAAGATCTATGATCCAATTGTGGTTGTAAAATAATTTGGCCTAAACTGCACATTAACACCAGTACTTGGTAAATATGGATTTTTAAAACTATTCAAGTACTTTTCAAAACTTGAAAAGTTTTATTACCAATGTTTTTCTTTAAACTAAGTGTTAATACTTTTTATCTTAAGCGAAGAAGAATTAGTCCTCATAGAGGTCTACCCTATTTTCCTTTATATGGTTTCTCGTCTCATATGGGTCTTAATTAACAAATCATACACTAGTATTTGTAATTCAATGCTTAGACTAAAGTCCTAACTAGATATCTTCTATATTTGCAAGTATATACATATCATTGATTTCATTCTCCATTTTGTATCTTCCTAGAACTGATTACTAAGCATTATTTAACATGACATAAATCATGAGCATGTATAAGTTTTCTTATACATTTTTAAAGGTTTTAGCTTATACTATAGACCCTAGTTTAATGACTACCTCCCATACTATTTATTATGGTAAAAAAAACCATAATCCAAAGCAATGATAAAGAAACCAAGAAAAAGTTACAATATGGTAATGACTTTTATACATTATTATGTGCAGGATTGAACGAGGGTTTCGAACTATAGTGCCAAACCCATCCTTTGAAAATTATTTGGAGCTACGTGTTCGACGCTCATTTGATGGGGTTTTGACTTTGGATTTTTTGCTATAAAGTATCCCTAAACCCTAAAATATCGCCTTTACCCTATCTTTTACCCTGCTTTGGAAGAGAGGTCGCAGTCTCATGACTGCTCAGCCTGTATGTCACTCCATAGAGTGAACTTCCTCATCGCTTGCCCCATTTTTTTTAACTACATTAGGAGTTGCACTTGGGGAAACAATGTCTTTGCTTTGAGGATTTACCCTTCATTGTCATTGTTCAGCTCTGCAATAACGTTGCTTCTATCATTAAATTTCCTCTACGAGTGTTTTTAGTCAATCCCTGGTGCTTTGTTGAGCTGTGGGAGTGAGCATGGCTCTTGGGTGGTTGTACTGTAGTCTTGTTAAACTTGGGTTAATAGTTCTTGCTGTTTAACTCTAGGTGTGGTGTCTTTACCTGTCGTGGCTTTGGTTTTTAGTCTTGAGCTTTGTGAGACACATGTATTCTACTAGGGTTTTTTTGCAGCTCGACATTTTCTGATAGGTGGTTGGGGTTTCGACAGTGAGCACTGTGTGTTGTTATTTTCCTGACATTTCCTTCAAAATCTTATTGTCTTTGCAAAAAGGTGGCAAGGGTTTTAAAACTTGTCTTTTCATAGCAGAGATAAATGATAGATCCCAGGTATAAAAATTCTTTTCTATCTTAAACATTAAAGCAGTGTTCAGTTAATTGCTTTCATTGTTATCAGTGGTAATAATAGCTCTTGTTTTTTTGTTTAAACCTTTTGAAGGCTATAGTCTAAAGGATAAAATGGGGTTGAAATATGTGGAGAGAAGGGAATCCACCAAAACAATTCTTCTTGTAGGCCTCAGTTTCACTGAGGTTCTCCTACAGTGGTTTATAGTGTTGATTTTTGTTGATGGAGTTCCTAGGTTTAATGGGTCTTCAGCTCGACCATGATGTACTATATTGTAAAATATTGGACAAGCCAAGGGCCATTACATGATGATTGGTTCAATTTTTATGAAGCCCTAGTGGTTGTTTAGCAAATATGGGTTGGGGATTTCATAGACGAGACAATTGTCTTGTGTGTTGTAAAATTTTGTTTGTAGTGATGATACATTTTGAACAGGCTTTTAAGCCTTGAATTTGTAATATAAAAAGGCCATAGAGACGTAACTATTCAGTTCAGTTTTTGGTGTTAAATGATTACTTACAACTTGAAGCTAGTTGACTGTATCTCTGTTTTTATAATATGTTTATATATAATTTGGTTACTTTAATTATTCTTGTTGTAATTAACCTTTCAAAGGTTTTGGGGTTAAGTAAATTCCTAGTTAGTTTGTTTTTATTTTATGTAAATTATGTCCTGGGGGTTTTTTAAATAGTAACTTAGTTATTAATACTAGTAATGATTTCTGTAGTAAATTAAATAGAGGAAAATATGTTGGTTGAATAACTTAATTCTTTCGTGTAATCTCTGAGGTTGAAAATATACTCTTAGATTTTATTTATTATAGTTACTCATGGATAAAGTATGTAACTCCATACAGTCATCTAATTGATGCTTATGGTTGTATGGAATAGAGTAGATCGATTTTGAATTTATTTTAAATATGAAAAGAACATCTCTTTTAAATAGGTTATTTAATAAACCCCAATTCTTCTTAATAGGAATACATAATTAGTACTTCATTTTTGAGTTACACCAGTTTGCATTTCTACTTAGATAAATTTATTCAGTAAATCATATATCTTTGTTTAGTCTTTTCTGAAAGTTAGTCTTAGTTATAATGATTCATGTTTATATATTATTTGTTAATTATTAAAATAAAAGACCTATAATAATTATTTTATTTACTGTGTAAACCATTACACAGACTAGTATTTTATGCCTTTAAATCTTTCCTAACAGTTCTGTTTATTTTACTCAAGTAATCCAACTAAATGAAATCATCTAAAATAAAAAGGAAACATTCATACCAATCACACATATAAACCTATAGAAAATAGTAATTTTACATTCATGCATACTTCATTTGATTTTTTATCTGAAATTAAACTAACCTAGTGTACTAGAGTACTACCTTTTCTGAACGGTGTGGAAAAATACAGTTTAGGTATTTTATTTCTATCTATCAGTTAAACTAGAAATTCTTCTAATCATTTACCCTAAGCTAGCTAGTTCAAAACTTACTATTTTTCAAAGCATATGCATTTCTCCTAACTAACCCTAGCAGCAATAATAACAGAGGAATATAACATATCATTGATTAAACATAAACTTTCCAGATAACAGTAAATACTTAGGTAGTTGAATAAAACAAGTAGAACCTGAAAATATAGATGAGATGAAAAGAGCTTCAAGAACATGTTCCTCCCAACCAACTTTTAGAGAAGGCTAGAATGCAATTCTTAGGACCCCCGAGCTTGTCCCTTGGTCCACCTCGTTTAAGTACTGGGTCATGAGATGTAGTCTAGTAACCTCTGCAACTCCACTGAGTGTTCAGCAGTAAGTCAGATTTGCATGCAGCAGTATGAACTCAGCCTAGAATAGCTGCACTAGTTCAAGTTTTCATCATTTTTCAACTCAAACATACTTCAGCTAGTCCCCTCCATCGAGTTTTATTGTGCACTTTATTCACTCAGAATGTTCACAAATCCAAAAAATGAGAAGCCTCAGCTTTCTTCAATGGGATGTTTTATTAGCATGCCTAGGTCTTTTGGGTCAGTTTTAACTTAATGAGCCACCTGCTCTTATTCCACTTTCTTGGGGAATCATGACCACAAAAATAGGTATGTTGCCACCTGCAACAGCTAGAAGTAGTTTGAGGATGTTGTCAAATGTCAATCTTCTCTCAACCTAGCCTTCTCCATCAAGTGACCAGTAAAACACTCATTTAACAGCTTCCCTAAGTTGTTTTCACATCTTTCATTTATTTATTAATAAATATTCTGCAATTACATTAAATTATCCTTAACCCCACTTGGTCATTAATTACAAACTTTAACATAAAATATAACATATTGTTTCTTAAAACCTAACAATGTTTTGCAAATTGGGGCATGCATGTGACAATTGACCATAGTGGTCCTTTAAGATTACAATTCTTAACAACCTAAGTAGATCTTGAATCTTTCTCATGAAATTTTATGTCCATCCTTAAATATTAAGTAAAGTGTAATGCTCATTCAACAAACAAGATTAGAGTGGCAAAGTCATTGATCGATTATAGAAAATTTGAACTTTAAAATTTTGTAATGTTTGTTCTTATTTAGAAATGGCAAGTGATTTAAAAAATTATGGATGTTTTCTTAAATTATCCCTCGGATATGAGTTTCAAAACCATCAGAAAATTTGATGGACGATTGCCTTTGACTAGATAAATTACATAGATTCTAAGCCTATGGGTGAAATTCGTAATTTCACATGCAAATTTAAAATAAAATCGATGTACATAAGGTTAAGTCAGCAATGTTGAGATGAGTGCTTAATTACATCGAAGACATTACACAATGGATACGGTAGTCTTAGTAGATTCATCGTCGCTTTGATTAATCACCTTCTGCCACATTTCGTCGCTCTGATCATCAATCAGGCTTCTGCCACATTTCACTGTCCTCCGACATTTTTTCATGTAGAAACATTTCACGTCTGAAAATGCTCACCATTCCTGTCAATTTCCTATCCTGAATGCAAGCATAAACTAAATTGTTGCTTTCCTTTACACTGACTCGGATTTTAGGGTAGAATAAGCCAACAAATCTGCATCTCAAAGCACAAAATACATCTCCATAACACCTTCACAAAAAGCCGCCAGTGCTTTACCGATTCCAACTGATTTCTTCATGAATTACTACATCAAATGCAATTTCCATAGCTCTTGAGCTCCGATTCACACAATAAGCACAATCCACTCTTAAGCAGTTGCTAAAAATGTAATTATTGAAAATTTTAAGCAATATTTTAATAAAAAAACTTTTAAAAAAATAAATTTTTGGTTATTAGTTGTTGTACACGCTCCATTTTTAAAAATATGAATTTTTTTAAATTGTACAATATTTAAAAACTCCACAATTCAACAATTCCTTGATTCCTTCCTCAATTCCTCAATTGGGAAATTTAATAAATTGTCCTTCCGCAACTCCACTTCTGCAAGGTTTTTACTTCCACAACTCCACTTCGGAAATGTGGATTATGGGTTGCGAGAAGCTCCATAGTCCGCATTGGAGTTGTGGAAGAAAAATTCCATCTGATTTCAGAAGTGGAGTTGCAGAAGGACAATTTATTAAATTGTTGAATTGAGGAATTGCCGATTTTTTTAGTTTAAAAAAACAAGATAATGTATATTCTAATTTGATTTATAAAACACTAAATATTATTTAAAACTTTTATTTTTTTTCATTAT
>LPNX011204254.1:195352-240217 GCA_001517045.1 Pseudotsuga menziesii
TAATTTATTTTGATAAATTTACAAAGATTTGTAAAAAGTATCGTCAGTTTTACACTCCACCTTTTATACGATATTTATTAAAAAAATTAATGTTTTTATTTATTTCAGTTTAGTTATTAAAAAACAATATTGTTTTTATTTATTTCACTTTAGTTTTGAAATCTAAATGTATTTGTGATATATTAAATAAAACCAAACTCATTAAAAACAAGGTATTAAATGAATGAGAAATAACATAGGCATAATTACAAAAATCGTTATCACACTCATTTGATGAGTTTACAAACAATAAAATATATATTCTATTTTTTCTAAGTGAAGAATCTATATTGGGCCTTTACCTCTATAGCAGAATCAAGACAAGATTAATTTTTGTCTACCATTTTGCATTGCCTACCTTTTTGTGCCTCGTGCACTCAATCTCTTCTTTGAGTAATCTTTGGGGTTTTCTCTTCCATTGACATCCACTTCCTTATGACTAGACAAATAAATCCACATTGTGTGCACATTAATCGATCCATACTCCACTTGAAGCTTTGATGCCAACACAAAGGGGACGTCGAGCGCTCTTCCATCGCTTAGGGTGCCTCAAAACCTAAAACTCGTGTTCTGAAACAGAAAAGGTATGAAGTAACATTGGTAATACATAATTTGAGTGAGGTTTTATTTTCATTTTTGTTGTATGCACTGCCCCCCATAGATTGTCTCCATACCTTCACTTTCTTCGTCGTGATCTCTGTAATATCACGAATTTTGGACCTACCGTTTATAGGCATGATCCTATTAATCATGATGATTATATTGATGTTTTATTTTATATTGGGTCAAATGCCCCACTGCATATGAACATGATTATTTGTTTTGTATATTGGGCGTAAGCCAATTATTGATGATACATATGAATATATATATATGCTAGTTGTGTTGGGCGTGGACCCTGAAGCACATGATTGATGAAATGGTTTGTGTTGGGCATGGAACCTGAAGCACATGATCGATGAGATGTTTTGTGTAAAGCATAAGCTTTGGATCATTCCATGTTGATGTTGAGCATAAGCTCTGGAGCATCGGATCTTTGGCCATTGTATCCCTAGGTGTATTGTACAAGTACATCCTAGCATTTAGTATTGAGCAAGAGATCTGAAATTGCACTATGTTTGTAACTCCCTGTTATAAGCATTGAGTATGGGCTCTGGTAAGCGCTAGGGGTTACTGAAAATAATTAAATAACTTTCAAGTGAAAACGACTCGAGAAAAATATTGATCTCATCATACTTATTTATAAATGATTAAATGAAATTTCAAATTTTTGTATTCTCATCAAGTACTAAAGAGCTACCACGTTATATGAGGGAAATCCATCATGCAAGGATGTTTAGAGTTTCCTAGCCTGGTATACATGAGCCATCTATCTACTTGACCTTCATAAAGAAGTATCGTTAAGTCTAGGGATCATGACACATGATGCCCGAAGACAAATGTTAACAAGTATTTTAATACTATGTATTTTATACATAGTATGTATAAATAATTAATTATGATTAATTATATAATTGAATAAAGAAAGAAGAGGAGCTCCAAAAATTATTATTTATTTTTAAAGGATTAATAAATAGTGAAATATCTATGAAAGACTAACTAAGAACAAGTTAAAATTTCCTAGGTTAAGAATTGAAAATTTCCCCAGTAAATTAAAAAGGGTTAAATCAAGAAATCAAGGATTTCTTGATTTAACTGGTCCTTTGACTAAAAATTCTGCCTATAAAGACTCAAGCCAAGCAAAGGCTTGGGCTTCTGATTTTTAGGGAGGAGAATTATTATTCTCCTTGTTTTTTCTCTTAAGTGTTTTCTTGGAGAACTTTTCCTCCAACAAAAAGAGGATTGATTCAGAACTAAATACTAGTCAAGAAGCCCTACCTTAGGAGCTCTAAGATACTTGCATGTTGGAGTCCAGCTCGGGGGGATCCGGATTAGAACCAGGAATGGTTTCGGGTCATGATTGGGAGGAACATGGTAGGTAGTTCCCAAGTGATTTGGTCATCAAATTCAGAGGTCATATCTGTCTTAAATTAATAATGTTGGTTATTTAAAAAGTGTGCAGGTTCAACCATTAAAGGAGCTTCAGAAAGATAAATTACAGGTATGAGTTCTTAGTATGTCAAAGTTCATTTCTAGGGTAAATGCTAGCTGCTTTATGTAAAAGCTTTTATATATATTATTAACCCTGAAATTGATTGATTATGTCCATATCTCCTAGGGTTACATTTTTGAAAATCTAACCCTAGAATGTCTATGCTATATTCTAGATTATATAATGAATATGTTAAAAGAATGTTTCCAATGAATTTACTAACCCTATGTAATTGATGTTCTTCCTAGATTCTCCTAGGGTTCTTATTCTCTTTAATACTTCATAGGATGGAAAATATTATCATAGGCCGTATATAGCTAGTTTTCCATCTCTAAAGTTTGTTTTCTGTATTCATTCAATACTCAGAAATTAATACTATAAACTAGGTAAGTTTAGACCTGCTATTTAATGTTCACCTATTATTTATATCCCTACTAACATATTACATTTGTCAGTAGAGACATGTTTTAGATTATGGTATATTTAATCATAGGAGTGAGTTTAAAGAAATAAATATGCTGTATAGATACCTTAGGGTATTATTTACAAACATAATGATTTTATAAGATAATTATATATACATATAAATAAGACCATCACGTATGACATATATGAAGACTATTTATACATCTAAATTCCAAAATTAAATAACTCATCTAAGACCTTTCAAGGTCTATATTCATATTACAAATTACATTAAGAATACTCCACATAAATGAAACAACATTCTAAATAATCAGAGGAGTAATCGTGAGCAACCATGTGGTCCTTTGCAATTCTTGATCATACTTATAAACAAAATTACATAACTCAATAAACATTAACATACCCAAATTAAAATAATATATCTTATACAGTAAATCATATCATAGTAAAACAACATAAAAAATCATATCATAAATCCATTTATTTCAAACAGTAACAGGAATCGAATTCATGTGGGCATGCAAGCCCAGCTTGTTCTATTTATTAAAATACATTTCATTTACAACTCGTTACATTAAAAACCCTTTTTATGCCCACAGAGGTCGCGACATAAAATACAAGGGATGTCCAAAACCCAGGGTAAAAACACTAATAAAAACCATAGTATAATATAGTAAACAAGAATCTAAATCTTATAACCTTACAGCTATATCCCAAAACAAATAAAAGATAAATCATAACGAATTGAACAAGAGTCAATCCTGTATATCAATCTATTGTTTATATCGCTACACAAGCCATGACTTACACTAAGCATACAAGATGTATATTACAAACACATCAATTGCCATTAAATAATGATGCATATGCTAGCAGTGAGGTCATAAGACCAAAGCAATAGCACGACCTCGACCAAATAACATTTTTAATACACAGTCCATAAAAAATACACCTACTATAAGCATTGGTCACCGTGGTTTCCAACCCATGAATTTCCACAAACCATTTTACATAAGAACCGAATACCATAAGCAATAAAATACAAGCTATCGCAGCACTGTGGGAAAGGCTCATGGCATTTACGGCATGGATTTTACCCATGTTGTCCAAATTTTACATTATCCAAGCTAAGCAATGGAATTACACACATAGCATCCAATTAGGAGAATGCCTCTGTTTTTAAAACCCCGTTTCCATTTAAATATAGTGCTCAATAAAACATAGAAGAGAATTGCATACACATATCTCTTTGCATAGAGATCCCAAGTCTGGTACACAGTCACCATTAAAGGCCGAGAACGAGGTTTACACAATCGTGCCAATGGGATATGGCACCATTGCAAGAAATGGTGCATCCCATGTCTATAAAGCCCAAAACCAAAACTAACAATTCACATAACAAAAATGAAATTACACAGAGCTAAATGGAATAAGAATCGAATCATGGCCTAACGCCTCCATGTTTTAAAAACCAAGTCTGTAATCATAAGCCCAAAGGAAAAATCGAAATCACTACAGCATAAAAACCCAACCAACAACCAGTCAAAACTTAACTCTGCCCATAGGGCTAAAAGGTGGAAAGCATAAGCTTGAAGAGCAGGCTTACCATGGCCTTCTTTGCAATACATTGGAGCTATAGCGAAGAATGGATCCACCCCACCATTGCTACCCTGCTACCTGTAACCACAAACCAAGACGACAAGGTGAGAAGTATAACTACGAAGGAGCCACGAAACCAAGCATGGAATGCAGACACAAAACCAGAGAATCTTACCTTGAGGGCGTAGTCTCCTTCATAGCACAGAGTGGAGACCCATTTTTCTCCACATACCATAATGAAATGACCAAACTGAATCGTGAGCCAAGCCCTAAGCCTGTGGCTGCCATGATTTCCAAGAACGATAAATGAACCAGCTGGTATCCACTATTGTTTTTCCAAACCCTCTTTTCCATAGTTTAATGACGTTGTAATATCATGGGTTTTATTCACCACGCTAATAGCTTAAACGATGCTATGGTATGGTTTATACCATATGCTATGTTGCCACCCAAACTCTAATACACATTACCTTATTACAAATCTTGCACTATGATAGTATTACATTAATGATAGTCCATAGGATGTGTTAGTCCAAAGTCTTAGAACCATGCTTAAGTATTTAGATAATGTTTAGACCATAGGTTTATGGCTTAGGGTTTTAATCCCTTAGTAACAAGGTTTTTATGCTTAAGAACCATGGCATACAAAATATGCCATGATAACATCTCGGACCATAAAAATCCAAAGGTTTGCTCTTAAAACCAATATAATAACCTGTCAATAAAGGGACATAAGAGTTGTTAATAGGTATAGTGAGAACATACATAGAATGTAAAATGTATTAATGACATATAGAATAACGAATTCAAAACATAACAAAGAATAATTAGTGTACAGGAAATTTATTCGGAGTAGCTACATTGACGATAACGACACTTACCAAATTATAAAACTAAGTCGACAATCAGCATAATAAATTGCAGTGGGTCCTCTAGGATCAATACAGTCAAACACACTTTACATCCGATCTCATCGCAAAGTAATGAACTGCGTAAATAAAAGAGAGAGGTGCCTTAGTTCAATTGAACTAAGTAAGCCTACGTAACCAAGTAATACCTTACCTCTCACATCGTCATGGGAGAACTAGTCCCACCACTCGACCACTTTATTCCCATCAACAAAATTAAGTTAGTTTTTATTAAATAAACAAAGTACACATATGCAGGAGTAAAACAATGATCTATACAATTCATTAATTCACCGACAGTAATAACTAAGATGTAGAAATAATTTATATAACAGAATTAAGACATAAGAAGTAAACGAACTAATAATCACTGAATGGATGCGAGATTAACAAGATAGTAAGGGCAGTTTCTGAAAAGATCGAAAGTATAAATAGCACATGTAATTTTGCATGAGTAATAATGATCCTCTTTGGTTATTTTTCACTAGTGTATAAAAAAAAATTCAATTTTTGGGGACATTACAATCTCCTAGTGTTTGTCAATGATTGGAAGTTATTTATTATAAAAACAATCAGTTGAAATAAAGAACAACCAAGGCAGTATATGGAAAAAAACTAAAACGTTTTTTTGAGAATTTTATAGAAATAGTTGTTGAAAATGTAATTATTGCAATTTTTAAATAAAATTTTAATAAAAAAGACTTAAAAAAACAAAGCTTTGGTTATTAGTTGTTGTACATGCTCCATTTTTTTAAAATATGATTTTTTTTAAATTGTATAATTCTATGTTTCACAAAAATTATAAATCAGAAAAAAAAAACTCCACAATTCCGCAATTCTTCAATTCCTTCCATAATTTAATAAATTGTCCTTCGGCACCTCTGCTTCCGCAATCGTAACTCCCCTTCCGCAATGTGGATTGGGGGAAGGAAAATTGTAAAATTCTATGGAGCTTCCCCCAACCTCTAATCCGCATTGCCGAAGTGGAGTTGTTGTAGAAAAAGTCCGCATGATTGTGGAAGTGGAGTTGCGCAAGGACAATTTATTAAATTGCGGAATTGAGGAATTGCCAAAGGTAATATAAAATGAAATATTCATGTTTTGTATTAATAGTAAAAATAATTACTATATAAATATTACTTTTTTAATTATATATATATATATATATATATATATATATATNTAAAATAATATAATACAATGTAAGTCAAAAAACACTTCTAGCAATTTTCCAATCTATTAGTTTTGAAATTTAATAAACTTAAGAGTAAACAAAATATCAAATTTATTGACCCATTAGTTTAATTTGATAAAAAAAAAATTGTTGTTGACCCAAATAGAAGAAATTAATCAAAAATATTCTTTGAACTAATCCAAATATAAGAAATAAACAATACAATCTAAGTTAGAAAAACACTTTCAACAATTTCCCAATCTATTATTTTTGAAATTAAACTTTAAAATTTAGTTGTATGATAGATCCAAAATATCCCATTAAATGGAATTTTAGGCACATTAATATTACATTCCACTATTGTAAATTCCTTAATGGTTTTGTCGCATTGTGACATTCATCAAGAGTTATGTTAGATTTTGATGTTCATAAAGGAATATATTGGATTACGACATTTATCAATACTTATGTTGGCTTGCGACATTCCTCAATGGTTTTGTTGCATTGGGACATTCATCGCAACGATTGAAACATTTATTCATGGATATTGAAATTAATCATTCCTCAATGCTTGTCTCGCATTATTCGCCATCATGTTGTGAGAATTTTCTTGATATATATATATATATATATATAGTTGCTTGACAAAAGAAATGGTTTAAACCATCCACATTCTACATAGTAATGTAGAATGTAATGTCACATTGTGATGTTTATAAAGGTTTACGTTTCACTGCGACGTTATCAAGGGTTATATCACATTCAGACGTTAAGCCATGGTTTGTTATAGTGTTTGGTTGGTAAATGTCAACACAACCAAATATGTGGCACATTAATGTGATAGTGGGTGTTTAATAAGTGTTATGTCACATTGTGATGTTTATCACAAGTTATGTTACATGAGTGACATTCATCAAGGGTTATGTCACATTGCGATAATGCCCAAGATGTGACAACATTAATAATGTGTCTTTGGATGTTTAGAAATTTTCTTAATATATATATATATATAGTCATTTGACAAAAGAAATGGTTTAAACCATCCACATTCTACATAGTAATGTAGAATGGTATGTCGCATTGTGATGTTTATCAAGGTTTAGGTTTCACTGCGACATTATCAAGGGTTATATCACATTACGGCATTAAGCCATGGTTTGTTATAGTTTTTGGTTGGTATATGTCAACAAAACCAAATATGTGACACATTAATAATGTGATAGTGGGCATTTAATAAGCGTTATGTCTCCTTGTGACATTTAGCACACGTTATGTTACATTAGCGACATTCATCAAGGGTTATGTCACATTGTAATATTTGTCAAGGGTTATGTCACATTGCGATAATGTCCAAGATGTGACACATTAATAATGTGTCTTTGGATGTTTAGAAAATTTCTTGTTGCATTATCAACTATGGCCACGTGGTTCACCAAAGTCAACCATAGTTAAGTATGGCCAAAATGATGTATTTTTTCCGGTACGTTAAGACTTTTACTTTTTAAAAGCGAAAAAAATTCATTTGTGTACACAAACAATGTTTTGATATTATGAAATTTATCAATACTTATGTTGGATTGTGACATTCCTCAATAGTGCATTCCTTAATGGTTTTGTTGCATTGGGACATTCATCAGAACAATCGAAACATTTCTTCATGGATATTGAAATTCATCATTCCTCAATGCCTGTCTCACATTATCCACAATCGTGTTGTAAGAGTTTTCTTTATATATATAGTCCTTTCACAAAATACATGGTTTAAACCATCCACATTCTACATAGTAATGTAGAATGTTATGTCGCATTGTGATGTTTATCAAGGTTTATGTTTCACTATGACGTTATCAATGGTTACATCGCATTACGACATTAAGCCATGGTTTGTTACAGTGTTTGGTTGGTATGTGTCAACACAACCAAAGATGTCACACATTAATAATGTGATAGTGGATGTTTAATAAGCATTATGTCGCATTGTGAGGTTTATCACAGATTCGATTACATTAGCGACATTCATCAAAGGTTATGTCATATTGTTATATTTGTCAAGCGTTATGTCACATTGCGATAATTCCCAAGGTGTGACACATTAATAATGTGTCTTTGGATGTTTAGAAATTTCCTTTAAGAATTTTCTTTATATATATATATGGGTGTGTGCAAGAAGTTGATGGACCTCTTAGATGCAATGGTGGAGTGAAGTCAATCACTCTTAATCCAAAAAAAAGAAATCATCTCAAGTAATCCCGAACCTGCCAAGCCTAGTCCCAAGGATGGCAATAGGCATGCCTACTAGGATAGTAAGACAAATTGTGCCTTCGTTTTAGTGAACAAAATCGCGTGCGCGATTTCGTTCACTAAAATGGAGGCGCGATTTGGAAAGCCTGTTTTTTTTTTAAATTGACCGAGGCCATCTTTTTCTCCTCACCGCGCAGCTATTGGACCAAGGAGAAGCAAATATCGACTGGGCAAACATGATTTTGGGTGTGCCAAAGCTCTCCATCTCCACCTTTGGATAAACCTCCCCTTTGTGAGGTATTTTCCTCATTTCTTTTCATGTTTTTTTTCTCTTTCTTCATCAATTTATTTTCCCTAGATTGAAAAATTACACCATAATAAATTAAAATATGGCCAATTGAAACAAAAACCGAATGGAATTGCCCAATTGAAACAAAAACCCAATGGAATTTCCGAGTGGAATTCACCAATGGAAACAAGAACCTATTGAGGCCTGGAAATTCACAGGCAACAACAATAAGGGATTCTCCCGAGTCAATGTTCCCAACTAGCCCATGACTATTTGGTGTAGGGAACCCATGGCTACCGTAGTTCAATGAACAAAAAATAAAAGGTTTTACCTGTTGCGGCTCGGTCCACCGTATATATTTTTACGTTTTTAGTTTTAAGTATGATATGCAAGTGCCTATCTAAATCTAGATTGATTAAGAATGCAAGGAGTGATCACAATGTGATGCACAGGTTCTTACCTCTCGTCTTAGACTCTCCTGAATCTGAATCCCACACAGTAAGGAATTAAACCTAACTACCTAACCTATCCCTAGGGAGCAAGATTATTATTTATTAATGAGTAATGTATTTTGTACATGCAATATGAAAAATCATAGATAGCTAATACTTCTTTCAAAACACATGAACATTTAAAGATATTTGAACAACTAGATAGATAATTATTTATGAACAACATTCATTACTCATAGTGGAAATTTTCATAAAATAAACTAGAGAACGTTCATGCAAGAACATAGGTTCAAAGAGTTACAAGGATCTCACAGTTAAAGGACAAAAAGTTGAAAATGAAATAGTTCCTCTTCAACAAATCCATAGCACAAGATTTGAACATTCCGCCAAGCTTTCTCCAACATGCAAACTGTAATTATCTATTGCAAAAGGAAATAGTTCTTTTTACAATATGTCTTCACCAATCTAACTGGGAAAAAGTCCCTCACTTATATAAATCTTCTATATTTATACAAAAAGAACAAAACTATTGGGCTGCCCATGAATGACTCTTGGGCTTCGCCAACGCTTCACCTCCCATGCTTTGCTTTCATTAAGTGCTTATAGAAGTTACAATATATTACAATAAACAAATAAAAGGATTATGAGGAGGGTCCCACTTGACTATTCAAAAACTTCCTCCATGCTGAAACCTCTGAGGCAATGCTTTCAAACTTAGAAGGTTCTAAGAAATGAATATTTATTTTGAATTTAGCAGCTTGATTTCTTATTACTTCTATTCTGTCTGTGCTCAGGCGAAGTTGGTCCTCAAGTAACTGCACACTAACCACGGAATGAGCTACTTCATTCCTCAGTGTTTTCTCATTTAAGGCTTTGATGTGATGGATCCTTTGTTCATCTTCCTGATATCTCCTTTACAACATATCCAAAAACAGGCTGTGGTCTGGAAAGGTATCCATTTTATGTTCATCCTCAACCTGGAAGAGATTATAAGTGATCAAAAGTCTCTTGAAGAACTCTGCACAAGCCCCCTTTGTCTTCTTGACATCCTTCTTGAATTATTCGGCTGTGTTTATGGCAAACTCCAGTAAATCATAGTCTTGCCTTAGGGCTTGTTGATCTTTTGATGGTAGATCTGCAGGGGTTTCTTCATTCGCTTTCAATATCGCCATCCTTCTTGTCAGGATTTCTAAGATGTCCTATGATCTGTCTACAAAATATGAAGAAGTTTCCAAAATCTCTTCTAGCCGATTGTCCACCTGCAAAATCTTGCACCTTTCTTCCTCTATGGCTACTTGTAGCTGGTGCATCTTGCTCCTTTGTGCTAGAACATGCTCCTTGAAAGGCTGAAGACTGACTTGCTATTCCTTGGCCTCTTCTAGAGCTGCTATTAATGAGGAAACTTACTCTCTAAGCTCTACAGTCTTCCCTTGAAATTGCCTCTCAAATTCCTCCAAGGTAGCTTTCTATAGCTCCAACTCACCTATCTTACCTAGCAGCTGCTCCTTTTCTATCCTCAACCCTTGACATTCCTGTTGCAATTCCTGCAAACTTCCTTGGGAAGCCTCTAGAGATCTCTTGTCTACTTGCAGGAACTAGAGCTCAGCTTTTGAAGACTTTATTTCCAGTTGTATGTCTTCAAAATTTATTTTCAATCTATTATTTTTCTCTCTCTCTTTGTTCTCAAGGTATCTTTTAGCTGGGCAGTAGACTTCTTTGACTGTTTAAGATCAGTCATCATCTGATCTACATTGTCATTAGAAGCATGGATCAATGTAGCCCCAGGTCTGATGGTGAATCTGGGGTCCTTGTCTGTCCCATATACTACAGTTGTATCATTTATCATTTTACCCGATTTCCCCCTAGCCTCGACCTTTCTCTCGGTCCTCTTCACTATTCTTTTGCTTTCCATATCATAAAAGATAGCATTGAAGTCCGGTACCTCCTCCCCTTTCTTCTGCTCAAAACGTATTAGCCTAAGGGTGGGGACCATAGCCTATCCTGTTGTGCTGCGAGTAGCTACCTCAGGATCTTGAAGCTGAGCCTGACTCTCTACACGATCGGAAGCTGATTGCTCTGTCACTACCCGTGTCAGCTTTAGCCTTTCTGCTTCCCGCTTCTTCAGTTCCTCATCCATATTTATTTTCTTTTCCTCCTCACCTTTGAGCCAGCTTTTGGCTTCCTGTGCTAGCCTCCTAGCATTTTCATCCCTTTTTCTAGCTTCTTCCTCACCTGCCTTTTCTTGCTCATCCTGTCCTTTCCCGCCTTTGGTGGTGATTTTATTTTTAAACCTTCTTCTTAAGGTCATTATGTTTTGTGGACTGTGGAAAATGGATTCCTCTCTATCCCAGTGGCTTATGTATTCAAAATGCACATTTTCCTCCCTGCAGTGCTCTGCCACTTTATTTCAGGAATCGTTCCTGTGGAAATTCATTTCCTCAAAATGGAATTTCCCCCATTCTTCCTCAAATTCATTAGCTTTATTTACTCTTGTGAACTTATAGCTTCCTAACCTGAATGGTAAGGGAGGATAAGCTGCTTTCTTATGTTCAAATAAAAAGCTCCCTATACCATCTAAGAAGACTTGTCTAACTGCCTCTTTGTGGACTACATAGTCAGTGGCATATTTTGGTAGTAGAGAGGGTGATTTGGAGAATCCATACATTCTGAAATACAATCCATCCTTAGTTAAGTAGTAGTTTTCATATTCTTCAATCACCTGCAATGCTTCCTCCGACATGCAGTTGCACTCTTTCAAGAAAATCAAGGTATATAATGGCAAGATGAAGTGCTCACACACTTCCCTATAGTGACTGTGGTATTTGTGTTCCCACAGTGGCTTGTATGCTAAGTAGACTGTTGTTCTCTCTCGGTCCCAGATACACCTCAGATTGAGGAAGGGTTGGTTGCATAGTATGCAATCAATCAGTGTAGAGCTCATATAGAACTCTGATCTCTTCTAGGACACCCCCCCTAATGCTGATGCAATGTAGGCTGAGAGGCTGTTGGACACAATGTTTACCCAGTTGAACACTGTCCCCTAGGTTTCCACATAGAATATGATAGGCACCCATTCCAACTTAAATATTTTACCTTGGGCCCTTCCGAAAATCCTGTTCAACATCAGGGAAATGAACCTATAAGGGGTTCTTAGAGTGGTAGTATCATATTCCCCGGTTGGCCTAGTTCTAAAGTTCTTGCCAGGCACCAGCATTCACTTCAGTGTCTCGACTAGGTCCATCTTAATCGTCTTCAGCCAGTCTTTAGTCAAGTACACTTGTGCTTCTAGTAAGTGGTGGGCCAGTGATACATACCCAGGGCTATAAGAAGCATAACCTTGTTTATCAACATTTGCCAAAATCATGGTGGTTACATCTACCCTGGGAAGAATCCACCCAATCACCTATGAGCATGGAAAAAGATTAGGTCTGGTAGCAACTCTCATTAATGCACATCTCTCTATATTGGCATAGATGGTTTCCTCCTCAAAACCTGTGTCAGGTACTTCCTGGTGTGTTATTAGTGTGTATATTTCCCCCCATTTATATTCGGGTTCCACACCCACTATGCATTTCATGTCTTCGTAGGTGTATTCAACTCTGGAAACAATTTCAACTTCGAGTTCCTCCTCTACTACGGGAGCCTTCTTCTTCTGTCGTTTAGACATCTTGGATTCTAAAGAATTTCCCTGTCATACACATAAATTCCTTTTTAGGTTTTGTTGGGCCATTCCTTGATAACATTAAAAAATGGAGACAACATGTATGATCATTTTACCTCGTCTAGGCTAAAGATGTTGCCGCTATGAAAGTAAAACAAACAATACCCAAACCAAAAGCTCCCACATAAAAACAATTTGCCCAACAGGCTAAAACCAACTCACTATCATTATTTGTAGAATCAACTCAAAATATTATGGATTTTTCTAAAATGAAGAATATCAGTCTCCTCTCGCTGAGTATAAAAACAATCCCAAAACCCCCTCTCGGCACTACAAATTAAAATATCATGCAGAAAATATGGTGCCTAAACCCAGGTGAAGGACACTGCAAGCGATATCGCACTTAACTCATAAAAACTAAGATGAAGCTACTTGCTGCAGAAAACACTCACATCAAGGTACGACTAGATAATGCATTCTGACCCTAAAAATGGTTCGGGGTTCGTATTCGAGTTTAACAATCTCAACGGTGTGACCCTGGTTCACAAAAAAAAGGGCGACCATACAGTGGAACAAAAACCTCAGCATCCCGGAAGAAAACCATGAAAACGCCCTCCCCGGATGGCGAAACATAGACTGGGAGAAACTGGTGCAGACAGCGTAACAGCCGTCTGCACTAGTTTCCCCAGCAGTCGAGTGTGGGATGCAAACCCATAATGATCGTGGAATAAATAATCATGCAAACCAAAAACACCCCCCACCGAGTCGCCAGACCATCTGCCTAGAATATATATACATGCCAAGATGGAAAACCTAGGTAACCCCTAACTGCAGAGACAACAAAAATAGTTTGACCAATCGAACAAAAAGGTAAAACGGGCATAAGGGCCTACCTGGCATTGCGCTGCGCGACTGGTGGAGAAAAACCCGTAAAACTCCACGACGAAGCCACCTAGAAGCGAAGGTACCGACAACGAAAACATTGGTCTGCTCAAGCGATAACGATAGCACAGGGAAATCGTCAAAATAACAATAAAATAATAAACCCCAACCCCACTATATATGCTACGGTTAACATGCAATCGGTGGGAAAAAATAAAATCAATCGGGAGGCAAACGACTATGGGATCGGTGATCCTGTCAACATCGCCTCCGCGATGGCGGATGATGAAACAACCAGGAAATCCACAATGGCATTGGCAGAGAAACAAATCAAAACTCACATCAGAGCTCGTGAGACTAAGGCTTCGGATCAATAGATGGTTAGAGAGCCGCAATGACAAAACCATAAAAGAAACCAAGTTCCGCAGACCAGCAAAAATCGGAGTAAAAACAAACATGACCTCGGCCGAAAAATAACGGTCACGTGGAAAACAAAATCAAACTACATCAGAAAGATAGTGCTTTCCACAGCCGCAACGGCGAAAGCTAAAATCCTAAGGACTTGCGAATCAAAATGGCAGGATCGAAAAAGGTTAATTCGATCGTCAGGGAACTTCGCAATGCATCATCCGCGACTGTGGAAATCGTAGAGACAATACGTTTCGGTGGTATTACAACAAGCCACCAAATAAGAGAAACAAATAAAACACATTGGAGGAAATAAATCTTGGATCGGACCCAACTTTTTGTTACTTCTCCGCAATGGCGGGCGCGCAATTAACTGCGTTTTCGACTCATAGTCACAAATGCTTCTGACAGCTGGGCAAAGACTCAATGCAAGCCATAAAAAATAGCATTGGCATTAAAATATTCCTTGAACAAACATCAAGCGAAACCAAAAAACTGAGCAAAACACATTAAAGGAGGGTCCCAAAATTTTTGAATTTTGGGAAAATATTGTAGCTGCAACAATTGACGACTCCCTGGTGAACCCCAGATTTCTGAATCAACTTTTCCCAGTAAAAGACTGTTTCATCATTTAGCTCGGAAGTTGAATACTTCTAGATGCTTGTATTCCTAAGGTGGCAAACACATGCATTTAAATCATTGATGACGGTCCATTCTTTGGAAATGGGAACACCCAAAATATTCGAAAGTCAGGATAACTCTTATGAGGCTTAGTAGGTGATTTTTATTTTACCTCTGTCTTTGGGTAGTTTTTAGCTTGGACACCATAGGATTGTAACATATGGTAAACAAAACTATTCATTTGTTCCTCATTCCCATGCCAATTGCACTTTTGTTCCGTTTGAACATTTGTTCTTTTGAGTCCTCCATCTGCCTTTCTTTCTGAATTTTATTTAGGCTCTTCTATCCATAGTGTCCTTTTGTGTGAGAGATGTATTTACTTTTAAGCTCACGGATGGAGAAGAACTTTTGGCAGATTATTTTCCCATTTTTGATCCTTCATTTGATATGTATTGCTTCTTCTAGGAGTTTTGACTCTTAACAGCCTTTAGGATTTTAAAATCATGGCATGGGATCATTTATATATAATAAATTGTTTACCTTTGCTTCCTTTCCATGGGTCTATTGCTATCACTCCCTAGGACATCTTAGATGTGAGATGGATGGAGCCTCAAAATAGTATTCTAGACCTCTTAATTCTGAGTTATTTTCAGGGGTTAAGAAGGACTTCAATGAGTGCATAGCCATTTAGGAAAACTACTTACTAGAAGAAATTCTATCATTTCAAAATAAAACACACAGTCTTATCCCAAAGATTTCAGTTAATCAAGAACCCTGTTGCTTTCCATGGAACCAAAAGTTTACCTCTTTTATTCAAAAGCAAACCAAAATAACCAGAAATAAAAGCAGTAAATCAAAGTAAAACTGCATCAAATTATTTATGTACAATGTCATCAAATGAAAAGAAAAAGAAAATTCAAGAACCAACCACTACCTGATCCATTCTATGCCCACCCCTAAAAATCTATCAACCTATGAGTCCAGGGGCTAGGCTTGATTGCAGACATGAGATAACTAACCGTGATCTAATTCTGCTGTTTTTGAAACCGAAACTATGTCTACCGATTTACAATCAATCTCATCAACCTGTGAACCTTGAAGGAGATCAGGCTGAGTGTCAGTCATACTGCTGGCTTCGTCTGATGCATGATATCTTAGTTCAAGCTTCGTTAGATAATTCCCCAAAATAGAATTTGTAGATTCATTTCCTTCTTCCAACTTAGTGATAGTGTGCTTCATGTAAGGTTCCCTTAAAATTTTGATCTGATTTGGGAGCCCTTTATGAGGCAACCATAAATGTGACCATTCTGAAGCAAAATACGCCTTTAACCTTGCGGACCAATCTCGGTTTAGAATAAGTCGATACCCATCTGGTATGTCAGCCACCAAAATATCAATAAATTGAAATAACTTGTTATTTGTAGATAGATGGATGAGAACATTCTCCATTTCCCCAACTACCTTGACACTAGTTCTGTCTAATTGAGTGACTTCCCAAGCAGTAGGTTTTGGCTGCCCATTAATTTTTTTGCAAACTGCGAGTGGCATAGCATTCACTGATGATCTAGAATCTACCAGACAATTATGCACCTTATGGTTCAAAATATCCAGAGTCAAAAGGAAAGGTGGGGTTCTAGCTTTCCCTTCCCCAATTGATTCGACATCTTCCTCCACAGGTTGGTTTTCGTTAGGTATCGCTTCCTCTGCCTCTTCAGGATTTTCAATATTTTCTTTGTTAACACCTACATGGTCTTCAATAGGCTTAACATGCTTGTTGATTTGCTCCGGATTTTGGCTGATCATGGTAATTTAGGGTACCTTGTCCTCAACATTGTTCTTTGGTTGTTTCCTGACATTCTCTTGCAACTTCTTAATTTTTGAGATTATTGAATTGTCTTTATTTACCAAATTCATGTCTTTTGTTGTCATTGGTATATTCTCAGTTTTAAGAGTACTTTTTTTGTATCAAACAGCGAGACAGAATCCCATAAAAACATGGTATCATTTTCTTGTTTTTCTATGGTATTATCACCTTTTCCCTCTTCATCACTGTCCTCAGTCAATTTATAGTCCAAGAGATGATTCATTACCAATGTCATTGAATTTAACCATTGAGGACAATTCTTTTTAGAATGGGGTTGTTGGTGAAAAGTGCAGAAATTATCCATCCCTACCTCTTTCAGATTCATTAATGTTGAACCATGTGGAGGTGTCTTGAATTGGTGGTTATCTTCCCTTTTTTTGTAGTAAGGCTTATATGTTTTCCGAGCTTCTTTTTCCTTCTTCAAATCTATTATTCTGTTGGAAAGATTTTGCATCATCTTTAACATCTAGTCAAAATCATGTGATTGCTCCTCTTTAGGTTTGGACAACAATAAGGCTCTTTTCTCAGAAGTTTTTTCTCTAGATTGCTTGGGATAATTCTCTATACTTTCCTTTTCATCCTCTACTCTTTCTGCTTCTTCATAAGTCTCTTCTAACGTAGGCTTAACTTGAGATTTTGCGAACATAGCCAAGTTTGGACCTAAAGCTGAGGTATAATACTCAATCATAAATTTATCAGAGGGCTTATTAGTTGTAGAGAAGTTCTTGAGGTAAGCAGAAAATATTTGAGTGAAATTGTGTACATTTTCTTTCCTTTCTTTCTTTAAAGTTCCTAAGCCTTTCATTAGTGTTGCATGTGTCTTCTGGGATGCATACTTACTTCTAAAGATCCTTTCAAAGGTATCCCAATCTGGGATAGAGTTTGTAGGAAAACCAAAGTACCACGATGCTGTTGCTCCTTTAAGGGTGTGTGGAAAAAGTCTACAAACTACATCCTCATGTTCTCTAGCCCTGGATCCTTCTATTGCCAAATAGAAACTTTGCAAATGTTCATCTACTACAACCGTCTCATTTGGATCAAACTTAGGCAGCAACTTCTCAAAAGCTTGAGGTAAGTCATGCAACAGAGGTGTAAGGTTCAAGGGTGATCTGGATTTCCAAGAAGGTGGTGGATTTGGTAGGTTAGGTGGCTGATTTGCATTTACACTTGCCATGAGTCTGGGTGGCGAGTGAGGGGGTGAAGGAATAGGAGTTCACACAGGTGAACAATACAGTGTGTTTGGGCCTATTTGATTCCAAGGCTGAACAACCTCCTGTAATGCTCCTTCAACTAACTCTTCCAAATCTCCAACCAACACTGAATCTTCCAAGATGGGACGGTCTTTCTTCTTGTATTCTCTTTGGGGTAAATCAGGAATAATGGGCAATCCTCCAATATTCTTTACATAAGCTTGCATGTGTCTTCTCAGATAATTTACCACTTGGTTTTCCACGGCGAACAAATGTTCTCTATTATCTTCAGTATTTGGATCAGGAAATAGACTGCTTTCAAAACTATCACTGGTGGAATTATTTCGTGGAAATGGATTTGCCCGGCCAGCCATGCATTGGTGGCCCTCCTTCTAGCCCTGGAAACTATTGAGGCCTGGAAATTTGCAGGTAGCAATAGCAAGGGCTTCTCCCCAGTCAACGTTCCCAACTAGCCCGTGACTGTTTGGTGTAGGGAATCCGTCCAGTTTACGGTCTAGCTACCGTAGGTCAAGTAACAAAAAATAAAAGGTTTTACCGGTTGCGGCTCGGTCCACCGTATATTTTTTTGCGTTTTTAGTTTTAAGTATGATATGCAAGTGCCTATCTAAATGCAAATTGATTAAGAATACAAGGAGTGGTCACAATGTGATGCACAGGTTCTTACCTCTCGTATTAGACTCTCCTACATCTGAATCCCACACAGCAAGGAATTAAAACTAACTACCTAACCTATCCCTAGAGGGAAAGATTATTATTTATTAATGAGTAATGTATTTTGTACATGCATTATGAAAAATCACAGATAACTGATACTTCTTTCAAAACACATGAACATTTAAATATATTTGAATAACCAGATAGCTAATTGTTTATGAACAACATTCATTACTCATAGTGGAAATTTTCGTAAAATAAACCAGAGAACGTTCATGCAAGAACATAGGTTCAAAGAGTTATAACGATCTCAAAATTAATGAACAAAAAGATGAAAACAAAATAGTTCCTCTTCAACAAATCCATAGCACAACATTTGAACATTCCACCAAGATTTCTCCAATAGGAAAACTGTAATTATTTATGGCAAAAGGAAATAGTTCTTCTTACAATATGTCTTCACCAATCTAACTGGGAGAAATTCCTTCACTTATCTAAATATTCTATATTTATACAAAAAGAACAAAACTGTTGGGCTTCCCCAAAGCTTCACCTCCCACGCTTTGCTTTCATTAAGTGCTTATAGAATTTACAATATATTACAATAAACAAATAAAAGAATTATGAGGAGGGTCCTGCTTGACTATTCAAAAACTTCTTCCATGCTGAAGCCTCTGAGGCAATGCTTTCAAACTTGGAAGGTTCTAAGAAATGAATATTTATTTCAAATTTAGCAACCTGATTTCTTATTACTTCTATTCTGGTTGCGCTCAGGCAAAGTTGGTCCTTAAGCAACTGCACACTAATCGCAGAATGAGCTACTTCATTCCTCGGGGTTTGCTCATCTAAGGATTTGATGTGCTGGATCCTTTGTTCATCTTCCTGATATATCCTTTGCAACATATCCAAAAATAGGCTGTGGTCTAGAAAGGTACAGCCTGGAAAGGTATCCATTCTCTGTTCATCCTCAACCTGGAAGTGATTATAAGTGATCGAAAGTCTCTTGAAGAACTCTGCACAAGGCCCCTTTGTCTTCTTCACAACCTTCTTGAATTCTTTAGCTGTGTTTATGGAAAACTCCAGTAAATCATAGTCTTGCCTTAGGGATTTTTGATCTTTTGATGGTAGATCTGCAAGGGTTTCTTCATTCACTTTCAATATCACCATCCTTCCTATCAGGACTTCTAAGATGTCCTGCGATCTGTCTAAAAAATATGAAGAAGTTTCCAAAATCTCTTCTAGCCGATTGTCCACCTACAAAATCTTGCACCTTTCTTCCTCTATGGCTACTTCCAGCTGGTGCATCTTGCTCCTTTGTGCTAGAACGTGCTCCTTGAAAGGATGAAGGCTAACCTGTTGTTCCTTGGATTCTTCTGGAGCTGCTGTTAATTAGGCAACCTGCTCTCTAAGCTCTACAGTATGCCCCTGAGATTTCTCCTCAGATTCCTCTAAGGTAGCTTTCTGTAGCTCCAACTCCCCTATCTTACCTAGCAGCTGCTCCTTTTATGTCCTCAACCCTTGACATTCCTGCTGCAATTCCTGCAAACTTCCTTGGGAAGCCTCCAGAGATATTTTCTCTACTTGAAGGAACTGGAGCTCAACTTTTGAAGACTTTATTTCCTGTTGTATGTCTTCAAACTTTCTTTTCAATCTATTATTTTCCTCTCTCTCTCTCTCTTCTCAGGGTATCTTTTAGCTGGGTAGTAGAATTCTTTGACTGTTCAAGATCAGTCATCATCCGATCTACATTGTCCTTAGAAGCATGGATCAATGCAGCCCCAGCTCTGATGGTGAATCTGGGGCCCTTGTCTGTCCCATATACTACAGTTGTATCATTTATCATTTTACCCGACTGCCCCCCAATCTCAACCTTTCTCTCAGTCCTCTTCATTATTCTTTTCCTTTCCCTATCATAAAAGATAGTGTTGAAGTCCGGTACCTCCTCCCCTTTCTTCTTCTCAAAAGGGATTAGCCTAAGGGTGGGGGCCATAGCCTATCCTGTTGTGTTTCCAGTAGCTGCCTCAGGATCCATAATATCAAGATTACCCAAGTCATGAGCCTAATTATCTACATGATCGAAAGTGGATTGCTCTGTCACTACCCATGTCAGCTTTATCCTTTCTGCTTCCTGCTTCTTCAGTTCCTCATCCATCTTTCTTTTCTTTTCCTCCTCAGCTTTGAGCCAGCTTTTGTCTTCCTGTGCTAGCCTCCTGGCATTTTCATCCTTTTTTCTAGCTTCTTCCTCCTCTGGCTTTTCTTGCTCATCCTGTCCTTTCCCACCTTTGTTGGTGATTTTATTTTTAAACCTTCTACTTAAGGCTGTTATATTTTTTGCACTGCAAAAATGGATTCCTCTCTATCCCAATGGCTTGTGTATTCAAAATGCACATTTTCCTCCCTGCAATGCTCTGCCACTTTATTCCGGGAATCGTTCCTATGGAAATTCATTTCCCCAAAATGGAATTTCCCCAATTCTTCGACAAATTCATCAGCTTTCTTTACTTCTGTGAACTTATAGCTTCCTAACCTAAATGGTAAGAGAGGATAAGCTGCTTTCTTATGTTCAAATAAAAAGCTCCCTATACCATATAAGAATACTTGTCTAACTGCCTCTTTGTGGACTACATAGTCTGTGGCATATTTTGGCAGTAGAGAGGGTGCTCTGGAGAATCCATACATTCTAAAATACAGTCCATCCTCATTTAAGTAGTAGTCTGCATATTCTTCAATCACCTGCAATGCTTTCTCCGACATGCAGTTGCACTCTTTCATGAAAATCAAGGTATATAATGGCATGATGAAGTGCTCACACACTTCCCTACAGTGACTGTGGTATTTGTGTGCCCATAGTGGCTTGTATGCTGAGTAAACTGGTGTTCTCTCCCAGTCCCAGATACACCTCATATTGGGGAAGGGTTGGTTGCATAGTATGCAATCAATTAGTATAGAGCTCATATAGAACTCTGATCTCTTCTAGGACACCCCCCTTAATGCTAATGCAATGCAGGCTGAGAGGCTGTTGGACACAATGTTTTCCCAGTTGAACACTGTCCCCTGGGATGCTACATAGAAGATGATAGGCACCCATTCCAACTTAAAGCTTTTACCGTGGGCCCTTCTGAAAATCCTATTAAACGTCAGGGTAATGGAACTGTAACGGGTTCTTAGAGTGGCAGTATCATATTCCCCAGTTGGCCTAGTTCTAAAGTTCTTTCCAGGCACCAGCATTCTCTTCAGTGTCTTGAATAGGTCCATCTTAATCATCTTCAGCCAGTATTTAGTCAAGTACACTTGTGCTTCTGGTAAGTGGTAGGCCAATGATACATACCCAGGGCTATAAGCAGCATAACCCTGTTTATCAACATTTTCCAAAATCATGGTGGTTACATCTGCCCTAGGCAAAATCCACCCAATCACCTCTGAGCATGGAAAAAGCTCAGGCATGGTAGAAAATCTCATTAATGTAGATCTCTCCATATTCGCATTGATGGTTTCCTCCTCAAAACTTGTGTCATGTACTTCCCAGTGTGTTATTCGTGTGTATATTTCCCCCCATTTATATTCGGGTTCCACACCCACTATGCATTTGGTGTCTTCGTAGGTGTATTCAACTCTGGCAACAATTTCAACTTCAGGTTCCTCCTCTACTATGGGAGCCTTCTTCTTCTGTCGTTTAGACATCTTGGATTCTGAAGAATTTCCGTGTCATACATAGAAATTGCATTTTAGGTTTTGTTGGGCCATTGCTTGATAACATTCAAAAATGGAGACAAAATGTATGAGCATTTTACCTCGTCTAGGCTAAACATGTTGCCACTATGAAAGTAAAACAAACAATACTCAAACCAAAAGTTCCTGCATAAAAACAATCTTCCCAATAGGCTAAAACCAGCTCACTATCATTGTTTGCAGAATCAACTCAAAATATTATCGATTTTTCTAAAACGAAGAATATCACTCTCCTCTCGCTGAGTAGAAAATAATCTCAAAACCCCCTCTCGGTGCTACGAACTAAAACGTCACATGGAAAATATGGTGCCTAAACCCAGTTGAAGGACACTGCAAGTGATAGCGCACTTAACTCATAAAAAATAAGATGAAGCTACTTGCTGCAGAAAACACTCCCATCACGGTCTGACTAGATAATGCATTCTTACCCTAAAAATGGTTCGGGGTTTGTATTCGAGTTTAGTAATATCAACGTTGCGACCCTGGTTCACAAAAACGAGGGCAACCATGTAGTGGAACCAAAACCTCGGCATCCCAGAAGAAAACCGTGAAAACGCCCTCCCCAGATGGCCAAACATAGATTGGGGGAAACTAGTGCAGATAGTGTAATGACCGTCTGCACCAGTTTCCCTAGCAGTGGAGTGTGTACTGCAAACCCATAACGGTCGTGGAAGAAATCATCACGCAAACCACAAACACCCCCCAATGGGTCGCCAAACCATCTACCTAGAATATATATAGATGCCGAGATGGAAAACCTAGGTAACCCTTAACTGCGGAGACAACAAAAATAGTTTGACCAATCAAACGGAAAGGTAAAATAGGCATAAGGGCCTACCTGGCACTGTGTTGTGCGACTGGTGGAGAAAAACGCGTAAACCTCCACGGCAGAGCCACCTAGGAGCGAAGGTACTAACAATGAAAATGTTGGTCTCCTCGAGCGATAACGATAGCATGGGGAAATCACCAAAATAACAATAAAATAATAAAACCCAACCCCACTATATATGCCGAGGTTAACATGCAATCGGTGGGAAAAAATAAAATCAATCGGGAGGCAAACGACTATGGGATCGGCGATCTTGTCAACATCACCTCCGCAACGGCGGATGATGAAACAACCAGGAAATAAACAATGGCATCGACGAAGAAACAAATCAAAACTCACATTGGATCTCACGAGAAGAAGGCTTCGGATCAATAGATGGTTAGAGAGCCGCAACGGCGAAACCATAAAAGAAACCAAGTTCTGCAGACCAGCAAAAATCGGAGTAAAAACAAACATGACCTCAGCCGAAAAATAAAGGTCACATGGAAAAAAAAATCAAACTACATAGGAAAGATAGTGCTTTCCATAGCCGCAATGGTGAAAGCTAAAATCCTAAAGACTTGCGAATCAAAATGACGGGATCGAGAAAGTTTAATACAATCGTAGGGGAACTTCGCAATGCATCATCCGCAACTGCAGAAAGTGTAGAGACAATATGTTTCGGCAGTATTCAACCAAGGTGCCAAATAAGAGAAACAAATAAAATGCATTGGAGGAAATAAATCTTGGATCAGACCCGACTTTTTGTTACTTCTCCGCAATGGCGAGCGCGCAATTAACTGCGTTTCCGACTCATAATCACAAATGCTTCCGACGGTCGAGTAAAGACTCAATTCAAGCCGTAAAAAATAGCACTAGCATAAAAATATTCCTAGAACAAACATCAAGCAAAACCAAAATACTGAGGAAAACGCATTAAAGGAGGGTCCCAAAATTTTTGAATTTTGGGAAAATGTTGCAGCTGCAACAGAACCCCAATTTAATTGGCCAATTGAAACCAATTCCCCAATTTAATGATAAAAATTAAATAATTTTGATTATTTAACAAAATTCATACCCAAAATTCCCATGCCCAATGGAAACCAAAAGGCCAATTAACTCAAAAAACAAATGAATTTCACTATTTCCATATGCATATTCACAAGGATCCTTGTGAATCCATACCAAAATCCACAAATAAACACCTTATAATTTTGATGAAACTTCTCGAAGTTTCTCTTCCAAGAACATCAATAAACACCTTATAGTTTTTATGAAACTTCCCAATCCAAGTGTCAAAATAAGGTATAGAAGCTTCCAATGCTTTTAACAAATATTTTGTCTTGAACGAAGGGTACTTTTTGGTTAAGGTCAAGACAACAAAGTTCAACAATAGACTCTATGAACGTGAAGATACATAGGTATGTTGATGTATTTGAATAAACATTCCAATCACATACTAGATCATACATGATATTTAATCCAGTGGAACCCTTGCAACCATAAAATCCATAAAGTTCTGCTAAATAGCCTTTGGAGTCCAAAAAACATCACACTACAACAAATAATTACATATCTAACAAAATCGTAGCCTATAATGGGATTGTATTCATCAACATCACATTTTGCCGCCTATTCTAGGGTCTAGTTGTTGCCTCTACTCGCAATTTGGGAGTTGGTCCTACAAAGGCAATAATCAGCACCACACAATTTTGACGAAACTTCATAATCCAAGCTTTAAAATAAGCTAGAGGAGCTTCGCAATCAACATATGCACTCGAGACGCTTTATGTACACATGCATGTACTTAAAAATTGGAATTAATACTTGAATTTAGGACATAAATATGAAATGAAAAAATGTTAAATGTTTATTCTTTACTGTAAAATTCAAGATCAATTTTTAAATTTACATGATAGATTTAGTTTATATGTCATTAGTTATGACAGTTTTCAGTTCTTAGATATGTCATTATATCATGTGTTTATATTTCTAATGATATTTTATTTGTATTTATGATTTCAGTGGCTACTATGGATCATAACAATGCGGAGATACTGAGATTTACTGTCCATTTGAGAGAGATTGGTTCGGCTTGGAGGGCTGGAGATGAGCTCCGTCGCTCCTTGTCAGATTCATTGTTGTCTATTGTTGATATGATCGCAAGATTGAACGGTGCTTTCTATAGCATCGCATCTTACAGGGAGAGGAAAAGACCACAATATGCTGATGGGTTAAGTTACAATGAGGTAAAAAAGCTGAAAATAACAAAACAAGCCATCTATTCATTGTTTAGACTACTTGGGATGGATGACATTTCGGAGATCAGCAGGCCACATATTCCTATTGAGTGGCGTACTTTTCCACCCATCAAAGACAATTGGATGGATAGGTGGTACATGGTTTTTGACATTCCCCCTCACAACAGTAGGGAAGTACCGATGTACTTCCTCCGAAAATTGTATGCAGTGTTTGTGATGGGGAAACATGTCAACTATTTTGACATGTTTGGCTTCCAATGAGTTGTAGGGGGATGCCCCAACACCGACCCCATGCTAGGCATAGAGATTCCAATCCACAGATACCTGCACCCCATGCCCAGCTACCAAGGGCAGACATCCCTCCTACACGTGACATGGTTTCCCAGACACAGGAGGCATTTTTTACTCTAGCTGAGATGGTCTCTCGACACATGACCATTATTGACCAGAGAGAACCCTCTTCCTCTGCTCGTGTACAACCACTAGCTTCTGGTGGTGGAGGGACATCTATTAGTGGGGATAGACCGACATCACATGTGCCTCAGAGCAAGCCACACATCTGCACATCATGTGCGGGACCCTGTTATGGTCATGGACCAAGACATGGTACCACTAAGATGACTGGTGGTCAGGTAAGGACATTATTTTAAAACTCTGTTATTGTTCAATTTTTAATTGTTCCATACTATATCTAACATATTAAAAGATTCGTAATATATATGCGATACTTTCTCTTGCAGGAGATTGATGCCTCTCATGGGGGTGGTACTGCACCTGGTGTGGTTGTACCTGAGGCCCAAAGAACCACAATTGAGGTAATATTTAAACACTTGTCATTTTGTTATTACACATAATTTTGTTAATACATGTGTTAGTCTTGATTAATTTAATAAAATGTCTAATATTTACAATTTTTGAAGTTGCAGGAATCTCACTTAGAACGTGATGTTGGAGACATTGATATCAACGACATAGTCCAAGGTGGAATTTATGACTACTTGAAGAATGTAAGTACATGGGTTATGATTGAATCTTGTTCGAATTATTTAAATTTCTTATTGTACACTCCTTTATAGATCGCTAATGTAAATATAATTTTTAAACTTGTAGATACTAGAGGCATCTGAAGAGGGGCAAGAAATTGATGGAAGTGGTCACTCCCATGGTGGAGATATGTCCCAGGAAGGGGTAAGTATATTACAACATGTTATTTTTTCAGTACATATTATTCCATCCATTCAAATCCATGTCTAACTATGGTAACACTTTATGAATGCAGACGTCATCGCAGATCCTTGCACCACCTCTTTGGTTTGGATCTCCCCATAGTCCAAACATAGATAAGGGGTTTGTTTACACCAGACAAGGTCCCTCTTCCTTGAATAGAGTGGGTGTGCATGATGATCAACCTACTCATCCCATGGTAATGTACACACTTCCAATGGTAGTTGTTGGTTAGCTATGAATTCACTTCACAAGTGGTTTTTCTTAATGTTATTTTCGCATGTTTACAACATTAGGATGTAGAGTCATTCGTGCCAGACCTTAGTGGGATTGTTGATGCCGATGTCAATGCCGCATCTGCAATAGGTATAAGTCACAGTGAGGTACATCTACTTGAATATTTGTAATTGTACATTTCATTTGTATTGTTTCTGGATATGAACGATGTCTAACTATTTAATCATTTGGTAAATGTAGCCACACCCTGGTCTATTAGTGCATGCAATTGAGGTTGATGTTCAACCTACAGCTCCTCTTACTACTGAAGAGTCCCAGCCTAATCCCCTAGAAATGGTTTTTTCGGTGAGATGTTCATTTTTTACATAATTGATTACTACTTTCTCATTCATGTACATGTTGATAATTCTTGAGATAATTGACATATTTTTTTTTATTCGTAGAGAAGCATGGCAGAGAGGCTTGCTACAAGGTGGAGGACAGCAAAGGCACCTACACCCTCGACACCACAGGAACCTATACCCCCGAAGGATGCATTAAGTCTTTGTTTTATTTACAATTGAGTCATATTTTAAATTTTCAAACTTTGTTATTGATGGACAATACTAGTTTAGTTACCTGGTCAAGAAATATTGTCATTGATTTGCAGTCACCAAAGATGCATAGTGGTCGTAGACAGAGCCGAAGAGCATTAGGGTTCGGGAAAAAAAAGAGAAAGTTAGATTTTTGATGTGTTAGTCCAGGACAAATATGTATTTTTATGTACAATCTAGAGTTAGAGTATAGGGGCGCAGTCCAGGACAGATGTACTTTTTTTTGCACATGTACATCAAATATGTTTCTGATACATGTACATTGACAGGCCATAGATAGGCCTTCTATTTTTGTATTATAACTTTCATGATATAAAAAATATTTCATATCAAGGCTCTTGAGATATTCATGGTTCAGTCTTTTAAGTGTGATTATACATGTGTGGCAAAGAATGTTTCTATGTGTAATGTTCCCAATTTTTTATAGATTTTACGATTGCATGGAGATATCAATTATAAATTTGAGAACAATGCACAATTACAATAAATCACATAATGACAAAATTGTACATTTTAATTGTTTTTTACCACAATCCAATTGCATATACAATGTCAAATTGTATTAAAAAATATGGAACATAGGTCTAATACACATTTAAGCACCCAGCACCGCTAAGAAACTAATCCAACTTGGTGGAATACAAAATCACCTTACCCACATAACAACCTAACAAACATTTAAGGGATGCACGAAGTTGACACACTTAAGTGATGCACCAGTGTGGTCTACATAAATAAAATTATTGTTTTTGCATGATGTCTTTCATCTAACGAATACATGGGATATACATCAAACCTAAAAGTATCTCAGTATTAAAAGGTTGATTCAAAATAATGGTTATGACTATATCCTGCACATTATGTATGTCCTGCACATTATTTTATCATTTTGTTAATGTACATGGCATTTGATGAATGGCCTCAAGTAACAACTTTGAAAGAGATGAAAGTTATGTGTGATTAATGTACATGGCATTTTTGAAGCATTCGTAGCGTGAAGATATATATATTTTGTAATAATGGCGTAATAGAATGGCCACTTGTTTCTAAACATAAACATGTTCCATTACATGTTTACATACGTAATGGCACTGTCTTCTATTGCATTTCATCGTACAAATGATCACATCTCTTGTATGAGGGGAAGATCTACAATTGCCTTCAAGCTGACCTTTATGTGCAAAATTTTCACATTCACTTACTGAGCAAAACCCTAGTTTCCAAAATTGAAAAAAAAATGATCCCTTCTCCATGGACCCAGAGTAGAGGGACACTCTAGCACTATTGTAATGTATTGAATCCAACAGAGCTAATGGTTCATCGATCCGAGCAACGATCATCAATCTATGGAACATTGAATCCCACCTCCTACAGGCTTTTAGGGACACCTGTTGAATCCCTAACCGGGGACTAGAGTGGAAACCGTGCATCAAAAAGGGGTTTATGTGGGTTGTGCAAGCGTGTTTAAGCAAGTTCCATGTGGGAACACTAGACACACATTCACGGTCAAGGAATTCGCAAAGCCGACCCATATGTGCAGAAATTAGACATTCACTTAATGAGCAAAACCCTAGTTTCCAAAATTGACTAAAATAATGGTCTCTTATCCATGGAACTAGATTAGAGGACCACCCTAGCATTATCTTGATGTCCAAAATCCAATGGAGTCGACGGTTCATTGATCCGAGCAACGGTCATGATTCTGTGGCACGTTGAATCCCACCTCCTGCAGACTTTCACGGACACCTGCTGAATCCCTACCCGAGGAATAGAATAGAAATCGTGCATCAAAAAGGGCTTCCGGTGGGTCGTGCAAGTGTGTTTAGGCACCTGTTATGTGGGAACGCTAGCCACACCTTCATGGTCAAGAAATATGCAAATTTGACCCCCATGTGCAAAAATTTCACATTCACTTACTGAGCAAAACCCTAGTTTCCAAAATTGACCAAAATATTGGTCTCTTCTCCATGGAACTAGATTAGAGGGCCACCCTGGCACTATCTCGATGTCCTAAATCCAACAGAGCTGACAGTTCATTGATCCGAGCAATGATCATGATTCTGTGGCACATTGAATCCCACCTCCTACAGGCTTTCAGGGACACCTGTTGAATCCCTACCCGGGGCATAGAATGGAAACCGTGCATAAAAAAGGGCTTCTGGTGGTTTTTGCAAGCATGTTTAGGCATGTGTTATGTGGGAACACTAGCCACACCTTCATGGTAAAGCAATATGTGAATTTGACCCCCATGTGCAAAAATTTCACATTCACTTCGTAAGCAAAACCCTAGTTTCCAAAATTGACCAAAATAGTGGTCTCTTCTCCATGGAACCATATTAGAGGGCCACCCTAGCACTATCCCGATGTCTTTAATTCAACAGAGCCAACGGTTTGTCGATCCGAGCAACGGTCATGATTCTATGGCATGTTGAATCCCACCTCCTATAGGCTTTCAGGGACACCTGTTGAATCCCTACCCGGGGCATAGAATGGAAACCGTGCATAAAAAAGGGATTCTGGTGGGTCGTCCAAGCGTGTTTAGGCATGTGTTATGTGGGAACACTAGCCACACCTTCACGGTCAAGCAATATGCGAATTTGACCCCCATGTGCAAAAATTTCACATTCACTTACTGAGCAAAACTCTAGTTTCCAAAATTGACCAAAATAATGGTCTCTTCTCCATGCAACTAGATTAGAGGGCCACCCTAGCACTACCCCGATATCCTGAATCCAATGGAGCTGACGGTTCGTCGATCCGAGCAATGATCATGATTCTGTGGCACGTTGAATCCCACCTCCTACAGGCTTTCAGGGACACCTGTTGAATCCCTACCCGAGGCATAGAATAGAAACCGTGCATAAAAAAGGGATTTCGATGGGTCGTGCAAGTGTGTTGAGGCACCTGTTATGTGGGAATGCTATCCACACGTTCACGATCAAGCAATATGCGAATTTGATCCCCATGTGCAAAAATTTCACATTCACTTACTGAGCAAAACCCTAGTTTCCAAAATTGACCAAAAATAATGGTCTCTTCTCCATGGAACTAGATTAGAGGGCCACCCTAGAACTACACCGATGTCCTGAATCTAGTGGAGCCAACGATTCATCGATCCGAGCAACGGTCATGATTCTGTGGCACGTTGAATCCCACCTCCTACAGGCTTTCAGGGACACCTGTTGAATACCTACTCGGGGCATAGAATGGAAACCGTGCATAAAAAAGGGCTTTCGATGGGTCGTGCAAGCGTGTTTAGGCATGTGTTATGTGGGAATTCTAGGCACACCTTCACGGTCGAGCAATATGCAAATTTGACCCCCATATGAAAAAATTTCACATTCACTTATTGAGCAAAACCCTAGTTTCCAAAATTGAAGAAAATAATGGTCTCTTCTCCATGGAACCAGATTAGAGGGCCACCCTAGCACTATCCCAATGTCCTGAATCCAATGGAGCCAATGGTTCGTTTATTCGAGCAACGGTCATGATTCTGTGGCACATTGAATCCCACCTCCTATAGGCTTTCGGGGACACCTGTTGAATCGCTACCCGGGGCATAGAATGGAAACCGTGCATAAAAAAGGGCTTCTGGTGGGTCTTGCAACCGTGTTTAGGCACATGTTATGTGGAAACGCTAGCCACACCTTCACGGTTGAGCAATATGTGAATTTGACCCCCATGTGCAAAAAATTCACATTCACTTACTAAGCAAAACCCTAGTTTCCAAAATTGACCAAAAAAAAGGTCTCTTCTCCATGGAACCAGATTAGAGGGCCACCCTAGCATTATCCCGATGTCCTGAATCCAATGGAGGCAATGGTTCGTCTATCCGAGCGACGGTCGTGATTTTGTGGCACATTGAATTCCACCTCCTACAGGCTTTCAGGGACACCTATTGAATCCCTACCCGGGGCATAGAATGGAAACCGTGCATGAAAAAACTATTATATTTAAAGGTTTCAATGATCTCACTACATGCACACTAAAGTCAACTTCGTGAATCAACATGATTTGAATCATAAGTCCACCGGATTTGAAAAAGTTGAGTTGGACATTAGATTGATTCTTAATTGAGTTGTGACAGTAAGATAAGATTAGGGTTAGGATTAGGGTTTCCTAGGTAGGGTTATGGTTATGGGCCATGCATGTTAAACAATAAACCCTAGTTAGGGATAGGGTTTTCCAAGTTTGGCCTTCGTTGGCATGAAATGCATTGTCCACCTTTGACCCAAATCTCTTATTATCTTTTATTATCTTTTAAGTAGAAATTAAAGTTTTAAATCAAAAAAATGAGATGAAATTCCAACACTACTAGGCACTACCCCTTTGGAAATGGATATGCAGGTATAAGAGGTGAGTTGTCAAGAAGGAAATTATACAAGCCTTAAAACATAAGTTTATCATTTCGACATCTTGTTTCCATCATCCTAGTTGTATATATCGGTTGAAAACATTGACAATATTACCTACTTGAAAAATTAGGATGGTGATGATGATGATGGTGATGATGATGATGATGAAGGTGATGATGATGATGATGATGATGATGTTGATGATTATGACAACGATGGTGATGATGATGTTCATGATGTTGATGGTGATGATGATGATGAGGAGGAGGAGGAGGAGGAGGAGGAGGATGATGAAGATGATGACGACGATGGTGATGATGATGTTGATCATGATGATGACGATGGTGACGATGATGCTCATGATGATGTTGATGATGATGATGATAATGATGAGGAAGGTGATGCTCATGATGAATATGAGGATGGTGATGATGATCGATGATCAATGATCATGGTGATGATGATGATGAGGATGGTGATGATGATCGATGACCAATGGTCATGGTGATGATGAGGATGAGGATGGTGATGATGATGATGATGAAGTTGATGATGATGTTGAGGATGATGATGATGATGATGTTGATGTTGATCATGATGACAATGATGGTAATGATGATGTTCATGATGTTGATGGTGATGTTGATGATCACGTTGATGATGATGAGGAGGAGGAAGATGATGATGATGATGATGACGATGGTGATGATGATGTTGATCATGACGACGACGATGGTGATGATGATGTTCATGATGATGATGATGATGATGATGAAGGTGATGCTGATGATGAGGATGGGGATGGTGATGATGATCGATGATCAATGATGATGGTGATGATGAGGATGAGGATGGTGATGATGATAGATGACTAATGATCATGGTGATGATGATGATGAGGATGAGGATGGTGATGATGATGATGATGATGAAGGTGATGAGGATGATGAGGATGATGATGATGATGATGGTGATGATGATGTTCATGATGTTGATGGTGATGATGATGATCATGTTGATGATGATGATGAGGAGGAGGAGGATGATGATGATGAGGATGATGATGATGATGATGGTGATGATGATGTTGATCATGATGACGACGATGGTGACGATGATGTTCATGATGATGATGATGATGATGATGAGGAAGGTGATGCTGATGATGAGGATGAGGATGGCGATGATGATTGATGATCAATGATCATGGTGATGATGAGGATGAGGATGATGATGATGATCGATGATCACTGATCATGGTGATGATGAGGATGGGGATGGTGATGATGATCGATAACCAATGATCATGGTGATGATGAGGATGAGGATGGTGATGATGATCGATGACCAATGATCATGGTGATGATGAGGATGAGGATGGTGATGATGATGATGATGAAGGTGATGATGATTATGATGATGTTGATGTTGATGATGATGACGACGATGGTGATGATGATGTTGATGATGTTGATGGTGATGATGATGATCATGTTGATGATGATGAGGAGGAGGAGGAGGAGGAGGAGGAGGAGGAGGATGATGAAGATGATGATGATGATGATGATGATGATGGCGATGATGATGTTGATCATGATGATGACGATGGTGACGATGATGTTCATGATGATGATGATCATGATGAGGAAGGTGATGCTAATGATGAGGTTGACGATGATGATTATGATGACGATGATGATGAGGATGATGACGATGATGATGATGATGTTGATGTTGATGATGACGATCGTGATGATGATGTTGATGATGTTGATGTTGATAATGAAGAAGATGATGATGATGAAGATGGAGATGATGATGAACATAATGATCATGGCGATGTTGATGATGATGATCGATGATCAATGATGATGGTGATGATGATGGTGATGATGAGGATGAGTATGGTGATGTAGGTGATGATGATGATGATGATGATGATGAAGATGTTTGTGATGATGAAGATGTTTATGATGATGATGATGAGGAGGATGAGGATGGTGACGATGGTGATGATGATGGTGATGATGATGATGATGAGGATGATGACGATGATGTTGATGATGATGATGAGGATAAGGATGATGTTGATGATGATGACGATGGTGATGATGATGTTCATGATGTTGATGGTGATGATGATGATGAAGATGATGATGATGATGAAGGTGATCATGATGATGAGGATGATGATGATGATGAGGATGATGACGATGATGTTGATGATGATGATGATGATGACGACGCTAGTTATGATGATGTTCATGATTTTGATGGTGATGATGATGATCATGTTGATAATGATGATGAAGGTGATGATTATGATGATGATGATGATGATGACGACGACGCTGGTGTTGATGATGTTCATGATGTTGATGGTGGTGATGATGATGAAGATAATGAAGATGATGATGATGATGACGATGGTGATGATGATCATGGCGATGTTGATGATGATGATCGATGATCAATGATCATGGTGATGACGAGGATGGTGATGATGATTGATGATCAATGATCATGGTGATGATGAGGATGAGGATGAGGATGGTGATGATGAGGATGAGTGATGACCAATGATCATGGTGATGATGAGGATGAGAATGGTGATGATGATGATGATGATGAAGGTGATGATGAAGGTGATGATGATGATGGTGTTGATGATAATGATGAAAATGATGTTAACTACAATGCACACGCATTTGGATTTTATAAATTGCATGCGCATTTAGATTTACTAAATTCGGCATGCATTTGGCTTTACTAAATCGTGCTCACATATTGGTTAAATTGAAAAAAAAATTGCCACAAAATGAAAAGGCCGAGCCTCCACCCATGCTTTCATGGAATTCCTATTCCTATGTGTTTGCTTTGTACTTTTCTTCGGGTTCAACATGCCTATGCCTTGGAGTATGATAAACCATGGTTAATTCAACATTATATCCAAATTTTCAATATGCTCGTGTTCAGTGGTTCGTCTAATTATGCTGCACACCTCCATTTTTCATGAGATTTTAGAAACATATATGGTTTTTTTTGCAGATTCTAAATATGTAAATTTTAACAAGAATACATCATTTTTTCTATTTTTTTCTTATTTATCTTCTGTCATCACTCCTCAACTCAAAAAACACATTGTTAATGTTTTTTCCATATCTCTTTCGTTTCTCAACCATTTAAAAAAACATTGTATGGTGCACTAAAGAACACCAACCTCTACATGCTATAAAAAACCCACTTCCAAATAATTGCATTAAGACATTCAAATGATGCACCCACAATTGACGTACCATTTTTGAGGTTTGATCTCTTAGATAATTAAAAACAAATTTAAAAATATTATTTTTATTATTGAAAAAATAGTCATGCACTAGTCCTATATGTTCTCTATATGTACACCGGTTTTCGTAAGTTTTAGACATTCAGACGTTGCACCCACAAAAAACATATACCTTATAATTTGTCCCAAAAATAAAAAGTGCCCGTTAAAAAATATCTAACTTTATATAGTTAACAACATTTTCAATAGAAAAAATTTATATATTTGGAAAGGTCATTCAATTTCCTACATTTCTTGTTTTTTACTCATCGCAAGATTCATTGTGTAAGTGTCTCAAAATATACATGCAAGTTGATGGATGTCTATTTTTTCAGTTTTGTATTGCATCTAATGCGCCAAAAGAGACCCTCAATTTCTTGCACACACCCATATATATATAGTCGTTTGACAAAAGAAATGGTTTAAACCATCCACATTCTACATAGTAATTTGTAGAATGTTATGTTGCATTGTGATGTTTATCAAGGTTTATGTATCACTGCAACGTTATAAATGGTTATATCACATTACGACGTTAAGCCATGGTTTGTTATAGTGTTTGGTTGGTATATGTCAACACAACCAAATATGTGACACATTAATAATGTGATAGTGGGCGTTTAATAAGTGTTATGTCGTATTGTGACGTTTATCACACGTTATGTTACATTAGCAACATTCATCAAGGGTTATTTCACATTATGATATTTGTCAAGGGTTATGTCACATTGAGATAATTCCCAAGATGTGACACATTAATAATGTGTCTTTGGATGTTTAGAAAATTTCTTTTTGCATTATCAACTATGGCCATGTGGTTCACCAAAGTCAACCATGGTTAAGTATGGCCAAAATGATATATTTTTCTATCCTATTAAAACTTTTACTTTTGAAAAGCGAAAAAAATTCATGAGTGTACACAAACAATGTTTTGATATTAAGCTATGAACATTTTATATTACACGATCAAAATTTGATGAAACAATTGCACTTTAATGTTACGATTGGTGCAAAATCAAAATGTTAAATGGATTTATTCTTTTAGTTGTGTTGTGACACTCAATGTTCATTAACGGTTATATCACATTGTGATGTTTATAAAGGGTTATGTTTCATTGCGATGTTATCAAGGGTTATATCACATTACAATATTAAGCCATGGTTTGTTACACTGTTTGGTTGGTATATGTCAACACAACCAAAGATGTGACACATTAATAATGTATCTTTGGATGTATAGAAAAATGGTTATTCCACTATCAACTAAAATAATAAATCCTCATTATTTGAACTTGTAACCTCCTTTACAACAGGTGACTTCATAAGAAGTGAATCACAAATAAGCCACACCCATGGCAACAATAATATTTTATTATTACTTTGATTATAATATTTTAATTAAATACCATATTTATATAATAGTATAATATAATATCATTAATAATATTATAAGTATTTGATTAAAATATAACATTATAATATTATAAGTATTTGATTAAAATATAACATTATAATTCAATGACATTACTTTAATTAATTATTATATTATTAATTAATTAATTATAATAATTTTAAAAATATTCATAATTAATTATTATAATAAATAAGTGTTAAATAACTATAATTGATTCTAAAATAAATTCTTTTATAGTTTATATTTTGATCATATTAATTAATTATTAATTAACCATGAATTAAAAATAATGAAATGCTCATCATTCAATTTATCTCAATCTATAAAGTAATGATTATGTCTCCTATACATTAGGATATAAGCCTAAGTGTCATGATATATAATATTATTGTGACACATTAATTAATTAATTAATAATGTATTTATATTTGAATTTGATTATAATTAAGAGTATTTATTTAATAATAATATTTAATTAATTAATTCATTATTATATTATAATCAATTAATATATCAATTTATCAATATTAATAATAATTACTATTAATAATAAAAAATAGTATAATAATTGATTGTAGCATATTAATTTATTATTATTTTGGATATATGCCTTGGTTAATAGCAACAACCACATTAATTTTAATGTGTCCAATTAAGCCAATAGGTGTAAATTAGGTACATACTTTTCATATTAATATGTTTCCCTATAGTATGTGCCTAAATTTAAGGGTATTGGCATAATCGGTTACATTAATAAAATTAATGTGGTTATTGCTAGTTTAATAAATTGTTCTTCGGCACTTCCCCTTCCGCAATCGCAACTCCGAGGATTGGGAAAAGAAAAACTATAAAAGTCTATGGAGCTTCCCCCAACCTCTAATCCGCATTTCTTAAGTGGAGTTGCTCAAAGAAAAGTCCGCTTGATTGTGGAAGTGAAGTTGCCCAAGCACATTTTATTAAATTGCCAAAAGAGGTTTTTTTGTACAACAACTAATAACCAAAACTTTGGATTGGATTGCTAACCAATCTAATAACCAAATTTTTTCATTTTCATTTCACAATGTGAAATTTTAGGTTTGGATTGGTAACTAATGATTTTTTTTTCATTTTATAATTCTTTTATATAAATTAAATTAAGGAAAAAGTGCCAAAGCCTATAAAGATTGCAAAGGAACCAAATTGGAAACATCACAGGTAGCTTAGCTACAGGGAGAAAAAGAAAATATAGAAAATTGGGAAGCCCATCTTTGGAAAAGACCATTGCTGCCCGCCATTTTTTTAAAATTGAAATAGCATAACCGCAATCGGCAATAAGCAGTTCCGGAAACACAGTTACCGAAACAAACATTGCTGCAGAAAGGCACTTACCGAAACAAACTTGCCAAAAGAAACAATGTTGCTGAAAGACACCTGCAAACATAGAAGTTTCCACAATATTCAATTGCTGAAATGTTAAGCTGGAGAAAGACTCAATATTTTTACGGTGACCACTGACGACGTTCCTTTGCACCTCTCCGTACAAATGCTATTTATATAGAAAACGCTAGATCGATGGGCAGGCTGGTGATGATATGAGTAACAGTGCTATCAAGCTGGGGTAGATAAGCACGTGACCAACTGCAAAACTCAGCCCTACACTATGTCTCGGCGAAATACATGGGTTACAGGTGCTCGTGAAGCTGCAGCCACTTTTCAATTTTGTCCCACCCAGCATCTCCGCTATTCTATTTGTTAAATGTAGCTTGAAATCGTCGTCAGTCAAAGCTCATAATTCCGCCCTTTAAATTTTCTTTTGCTGTGGTAATCGTACACACAACGTCTCCTTCCTTTCATTGTCATATTTTACTCTGATCGGGGACGCCAGAGCTGACCATAGCATAGCTATGTAAGAACAGCTGGTTCAACTTACTGCCATGTCGATCATACTTATATAGCTTCAGTTTAATGTCCTTCATTAATTGTGCTTGGGGTTGGTATTGCCAGCTCTGAGTTTGTCATTTGAGTAGCTTACATAACTGGTGTATGAACATTAAGAACGTTGACAGTACGAATTGTATTGTTACGCAGGAATGGGGTCTCATCCTGACGTAAACAAAATAATTCTCTTTTAGAGAGAATTTGTCGCCGTCTTTTCCACGTAAAGTTCATATTATCTGTGCAAAAATATACATCCGCTTTATTTATGCAAAGGTTTATATTAATTTCAAACAATTGATAATTCTTGTATGATCAAAAATATTATTTTTCTACATTTATTATCAGGACCTATATTCATATAATACACTGAATACTCTTATATGATTTGTACAATGTCAAGTAGAAGGGAAGAAGTTGCGTGATGCTAGTTAAGGGCTATTTAGAAATTGCTCGTGTATATGATAAAACACTGGCAAGCTAAACATCATATTGTATCTATAGGTAAAGATGCAAGAGATGATTCAAACATGAATCTGTTCCCAGCTATAGACCTCTAACTTCACTTCTTAAATATTGGATTGAAATAGTGAGAAGAACATATTTTCAGAGCCGCTGCAATCTGTCTCGGCGGGACAGGTGCTCCTGAAGCTGCAGCTGCTTCTAAAACCCGTTGTCTCACATCTCAGGTATACATTGATTACGCCTCGAAACCATCGTCACTCAAATTTCATAATCCCGTCATTTAATTCTCTCTTTTGATGCACTAATCGTAGTCAGATCGTATCCTTCCCTTCATCATGATATTTTTACTCTCAGAGGATGTCAGAGCCGACCATACTACTCACTACCTAACCTATATTCTAATTTCTCTCCTATTCCTAGCTGTTGCTTGTACAAGTTATAGCCTAACCTAACAGACCATGATTGGCTATTTAAACATGGGTCTCCGTCTTCCTGTTGTGTTGGCGTACCTTGAAAAGAAACCTTCGTTTGAAGAAAAAATTCTTTCTGTTTCTCCGTGGTCGTGGGTGTTTTGCAAATGCCCAAAAGAGTTTGCAGTCGAGCTGACGGTGCTCACGTCAAGTTTGAATTGGGGAGGGCTGGAACAAAAAGAAATTACTGGTTTGTCTGCTGCCATACTCTTATAAGCTGATTGTTTTTTTACTGTATTTGATTGCATTGTTGAAATTTGAGCATAACTGATATGTTGTCTTTTTATATTCCAGGCCGGGTAAACAATGGCTGCTACATATATGTGAATAGACCCAGTCTTTAGAGCACCTGGCTTCTCTGTCCGAGCAAACACGAACATAGCAATGGATGATGAGAACACCGAAGGCAGCTGTTCACCAGCCATTACTGTGATTGGAGATAACAATATCAAAGATTGGCGCTATCCCCTCTGAGCTTCCTTAAACCTAAAAACCCTAACACTGTCTTGAAGCCGTCTCGTTCACTCATGTCCGTTTTGCTTGCCCGATCTCCGTCTATATTGGTGCATAGACTAATTGTATTCCCATCCCGCTTCAAATTTTTTATGTCCGTTTCCCTAACATGTTTTCTGTTTCCGCCAGGCCGTATATCATGCATTTCTTGACCTTGCAAGACGCTTTCGTGTCCTTGTAAGACTAGCCATAGAATCTACACTAAATGTCGCCATCTCCATTCATCTCGAAATTCAAATACAGGTTACCGGCTTCGAGTGACGATCACTCGGCGTGTGAAGAAGGTTAAAATTACTAGCATATTCCTCTTTAAGTATGGAGTTTCAGTTCACTGGATGTCATATTCCTGCTCCAAGTTTATCATTTCAGTAGTTTACATAACTGGTTGAGTTTAAGTCATAACAATTATATAGTTACGGGTATTGACAGTGGACATTTTATTGTAACATTTTATAACCTGTCCCATATTTCCTACTGGGTCCGGGTCAGTTGTTAACAGAATATTCCATTTTATTTAGAGCTTGTTTTAATCCATTTCATTTCCACAACACGCTCATGTTATCTGCAAAACGAATATACAGCTACGTAGTTTATGAAAATTCTTACCTATTTCATACAATTGATGATTGTTATTTGATATTTACAATGCGAAAGTGAATGGAAGTGGTCTCCACAGGGCAGCCATGGGCTATTTAAAGTTGCCAGTTGATAACTCGATATGATTTGGAATGAAGCATTGGAGTTCATTTCATTTCATATGGACTTCTACATATGCATACCAAATAACAATACATTTTCTTTGCTTGTCGCCCAGCCTGACCATGTGAATATTTATTAGTCTGGACAATCTTGCGATTTATAAATTATCTTCAAATTATCATCTTTATAATTTAGTAAATTTTCTTCAGAAGTTTCCAAGATGAGTAAGTGCGATGGACTCTGCAATAGATTTTTGGTATGCAATAGATTTATGGGAAGATTATATTGTATGATTTTCATCTTTCATGATATCTTTGGAAGTGCGATATTAAAGATTACAATGTTTTTTTTTGAAAGTGTGGATCATAATATCTTTGGAAGTGCGGATATTAAAGATTACAATATTTTTTTGAAAGTGTGGATATTTTATTTTTAAAGTAGCACACTCATTAGTTTGTGGTTGGATCATGTAAATAGAAATCAAATTAGTAAGATATAGTTATGAAATGAAATTTGAAGATTCTTTTTAATTTTTCATATTCTTCTAGATACATGTTATCAACGACATTATTTCTATTATCTATTTATCTCACATTTTTTTACTTATTTGTTATGAACTATTGGTTATTCAATCTATCAGCTATATTATGTATTCATTAACCAGCTACTTGCTCAATAATACACTTGTTTCATCCTGGTCTCTAAATGAAAGAACATACATCCTGGTCCCTGAATGAAAGAACATAGAAAGTAGTCCTCCTCAAATATCAAATAAAAAAATACATAGACATAATTAACATATCATGTGACGATGGTAGTTATTTGATATTTGTTGGCGAATGTTATCATGTGCTTTATTTAATTGCTTTAGTTGCTTCATGTATTGATATTGATTAGAGTCCGGCTTTATTTTTTTTCATGACGCCTATAAGGCTTATTTATTTCAAAGGATTTTACAATTTTCAAATTATTTAATAGAAATTTATGTTTTATTTGCAAGATTGAATAAAATTTGAATATTATTAGTTGTGTTCACAAATAAAGTTCAGAAGTAACTTGAGCGCATGTTTAGGGTTAGTTGAATCCTTAATTAGAAAGTTAATTCAAATATCTTTGCCTCTTGCTGTTGTCATTTGAGTGAAATGGTTTCTAAGTCAGCCAGAATGACAAGCGTTACTTCGACTGCACAGATGGGTAGGGTTCTTTAAAAGATTTATGTATGCAACAATGCTGCATTTGGCTCTGGCTAGAATATATAGGACACAGTCAATTCGAAATTTTAACAACAGTCAAAGGCCACGAGGTATTATTCAACAGGTTCTTTGAAAGAATTTGTGTTTATTTGTTTAAATGCTGCACCAGGCCCGGGTTGGAATGTTCTCTGGACCTTCAATTCGAAATTGATTGACATTCAAAGGGCGGCGAAATATAATTTAAGGGGTTCTTTAAGAAAAAATGGGTTCTTTATAAAAAAAAATGAACTTAAATTCTTTGAACGCTTCACTCTCCAGCTGGAATGTTAGTTAGAGGATGTAATATCCTTGGTCCATTATTATGTTAGTTAGAGGATGTAATCTCCTTCGTCCATTATTTCATTTATTAGTTAAGTAGTTGTTGTTGGTTTAGTATTTTGGTTGTTTCCACTTAGTTAGCATTTATGATGGTTTGATCTTATCAATCACTACAATGTATCTTTTTTGCTATAAGTATTTGCAAGCAATATTGAGAAGGAAATCAATCTTCCCACATGTGTTTAGTCATTTATGTTTTCTGTTGTTAAACTTTATCATTGTATCAAAGCAAATCTGATCCAAGCTGAGTAAGTCTGTTTTGGTAAGTCTTTTCACAAAGTGGAAAGCATATAGATTCCATATCACATCCATTGGAGGTTGTTAGTCTAGATGGTTGTGAACACATCCTGAAAATTTCTTCACACTCCACTCCCTCACCTTTCGTTAAGGAAAAGTGCGGCTCTCACTCACCTTTTGTTAAGGAAAAGTGTGGCACTATCGCATAAGTTGTTCAGGAAAAGTGTAGAAATCATTGTGCACTTACACATCTTTTGAGTGTCGCACCTTGTGCCAACCTGTGCTAGCTCTAGAAGCTGTATAAAATATAAGATTTTGTGTGAGATTTCCATATGAAGTATCAATTCCAATGTGATTGAGTATAGATAGTCATACAAACATGGCTACTACCAGCTCAAGTAGCTTAAATATGAAGCATATTTTTGGAGCAATGTAGACAGACACCAACTATGCATTCTTCTCAATCAAGGGTGTGTGCAAGAAGATGAGGGACCTTTTTGTGCACGTTAGATGCAATAGAAACCTGAAAAATCAGGCATCCCTCAACTTACTTGGATTTTTTGAGATACTTATGCAAAATATCTTGCATTGAGTAAAAAACATGAAATGTAGGAAATTGAATCACCTTTCCGAATATATAACTTTTATGTATCGAAAATTTGCATAGCTATGTCAAATTTTATTTTTCCTAACAGGCACTTTTTATTTTTCATGGAAATTATAAGGTATATGTTTTTGTGGGTGCAGCCTTTGAGGGCCTAAATGATCGAATCAAGCTACAAAAATTGACATCCATGTAGAGAACCCATAGCACTAGTGCGGCGTTATTTTTCGAAAATTAAATTAGTAATTTTATAATATTTTTATAATTGTATAAGTGAGAAAACCTCGAAAATGGTACGTGTTTTGTGGGTGCAGCCTTTGAAGGTCTGAATGCAAAAATCATGAAATGGGGTTTTGATAGAACGTAGAGGTTAGTGTCTACTTGTGCACCATAAAATTTTTGTTTGAAGTGATCAAGAATTGAAAAAGTTATAGGAGAAACACTAACAATGCGTTTTTTGAGTTGAGGAGTGATGACAGAAGATAAATAATAAAAAAATAGAAAAAATTATGTATTCTTGTTAAAATTTACATATTTAGAATCTGCAAAAAAAATCATATTTGTTTCTAAAATCTCATAAAAAATGGAGGTGTGCAGCACAATCAGACGAACCGTTAAACACGAGCATATTGAAAATATGGATATAATGCTGAATTTGCCATGGTTTATCATACTCCAAGGCATAGGCATGTTAATCCAAAGCAAAGTACAAAGCAGACACATAGGAATAGGAATTCCACGAAAGCATGGGTGGAGGCTCGACCTTGTCATTTGGAGGGAATAAAAATTTGAATTTAACAATATGTGCACACGATTTAACACTACAAAATGCGTGCGCGTTATATAAACACAAAACGCGAGCGCGTTATAGCCATACAAAGCGCGTGCGCGATATGTAAACAAAAAAATAATGCCAACATAATTTTGACATAATGCTTGGGATCAGAATGCTTCTATTCTTCAAGTTGGTGTACACTCCACATATAACATAAGGTTTGTAGGTTCATTAATCTAAAATACATCAATTGGTATCACACAAATGATATAGAATGTGTGTATACTATTACTACTAGAAGTATTAGTATTGAACTAGTTACTAATTGTACACTGATTGGTGATGGAGAGAGGGATCTGGTACATAACGATGCCTAGGGATTTCCACTAGTGACCTACTGCAACCTCTTCCATAGCCCTAATGACCTGCTACATTTTCCAATGCATCATGTCTCCAGTATCATGCCAATAGTGGCAACCTTAGCTCCTTCAATGTAGACATCTGATGCTCCCACAGGTGCTTTATATGATGCACAAATAATAAATCCCTCTTGTAGTGAAATAATTCATCATCATCATCATCACCTTCCTCATCATCATCATCACCATCGCCATCATCATTATCCTCATCATCATTATCATCATCCTCATCCTCATCATCATCATCAGCGTCATCATCACCATCATCATCATCATCAACATGATCATCATCATCACCATCAACATCATGAACATCATCATCACCATCATCGTCATCATCATCATGAACATCGTCCTCATCACCATCGTTGTCATCATCATCATCATCCTCCTCGTCATCATCATCACCTTCCTCATCATCAACATCACCATCACCATCATTATCATCATCAACATCGCCATGATCATCATTATCATCTTCATCATGTCCATCTTCATCATCATCATCTTCACCATCATCACCGTCATCGTCATCCAACTTCATCATCATGAACATCCTCATCATCATCATCACCATCATCATCATGAATATCATAATCATCATCCTCATCATCATCATCATCACCTTCATCATCATCATCATCATCATCACCGTCAACATCATGAACATCATCATCATCACCATCAACATCGTGAACATCATCAACATCGTGAACATCATCACCTTCATC
>LPNX011204256.1:11926-26287 GCA_001517045.1 Pseudotsuga menziesii
TAATCCTAAATTTCACTCTCACTCTAACTCCTTTAACCCTAACCCTCTATCTCTCTATAAATCCCTAACACCTGATCTCTCTCTCTCGCTCTATGTTTGTTTAAACCATCAACCCCCAATCTCACTCTTTTTAAACCCTTAAAACCCTAACCTCAAATCTCTCTCTCTCTAAACCACTAACCCTAATCTCTCTATCTCTCTTAATATATTTGCCTGCAATTTTGATCTCTATCTATCTGATCGTCTAACCCCTAAACCCCAATCTCTCTCTCTCTCTCTTTCTATTGATCTATTTATCAATATATATTTCTAATAATATAACCCCTAATTTGCAATCTCTATCTCTCTTTCTCTTTCTCTATATCTATCTAAATCACCAATATCTCTCTATCTCTCCCTCTAAACCCCTAACCTTGAATCTCTCTCTCTCTCTCTCTCTCTCTTTTTGTCTATCTAAATGGAAAATGGATAACCCCCCATCACTCCCTCTTTAAATACTTAACCCCCCATCACTCTCTTTGCAAGGATGATTTTAAGAACCCCCCTAGATTTATATGTATAAAAAATGGGTGAATCTCTTCGATATATAGGAAAATTTGAAGGCGATTTTATCAATAATATAATATGTATATATCAAAATTTTGACGAGTCTTTCATTTTATTATACAATGTTGTAAAATCCTGGCGAATCTTTCATTTTATTATATAATGTTGTAGAATCTTGTGAATCTATCATTTTATTATATAATGTTGTAATCTCTTGGCGAATCTTTCACTAAGTTATAAGATATTGTAAAATCTTGGCGAATATTTAACTTCATTATAAAAAATTGTAAAAACTAGCGAATCTTTCACTGATTTATAGAATATTGTCAAAATAGAGGAACAACAACATTAGTCAAATAACATGAATCACATCATGATCAATAGAACATGTAGACTCATAAGTAACAACTGGAAGGTGTTAGTGAAACACAACTGCACTGACTAGATTTAGGGCAAGTGGGGACTCCACTTGTTATCTTGTCCCTTAATGGTCTCATGGACATGTGGGGACCTGAATCTTGACAAACTAATAAACTCATAGAATCATACGTTATGCTCGATCTTGGCATCCACTAGCAAATTATGGTCATGGAGGATAATACGAGTATGCATTGTAATCATGCCAATTGATTATTGCATTAGATGAATGTTGGTCTTGTGAAAATAGGTATCCTATGATCAATGCATAGGAACCTAGTGCATAGACCATTTTTTTCTTCGCTTAGCTATGTAGAGCTCGTCTATTTTTTTGAATAACAATAAGTATTTGCAAAGAAAATTTACAATCAACGTAAAATAATCGAAAAACTGAAGACAACTAAAAGTTAATAAAATAATCTTTTCTCAAACCCTAAAACCTACCTTGATTCAAGCCACAAAAAAGGATTAAATCAAGCATCGAATGAGAACTAGAAGCATTCAAAGGACTTAACACAATATTTAACCAAAATACACACAAACTTCAAAAATCGACAAAATGATTCAAACAAAAGCAATAAACAAACCATAAAAAGTGTCAAGATATTCATGCTAAACACCAACATGGTTTCATGTACTTAAATGAGCCCATTCTTGGTTAGCGAAAGTGTTGTCAAATTAGTTATTTATCATTTAATGTTAGGAAACTATCTATGTGAAGAGATAGCTCCTAGGCCTAGCTTTCTCTAATTCCAACGTCATTTCCTGTCACATGCAAGAAAGAGACAATGTAAGAGATAAATATCAAACCATCAATCTTAAAATAATCTGCATGAAGGTAACGTAGCTCAAATCATCAATGCTACAACAAAAAAGTACAATGTAGAATCTATTTTTACCTAAAACACAACCTCAAATTCATATACATTGATCACCACTAACCAGCAAGGGTACATGGAACACCTAGACCAAAATAAGACTCAAGAAGTTTAATAGTATTAGGCTTCATAACATGGTTCTCTTGCAAGCAAAATTTAGTCATTCAAGTATGTCCTTAAGTAGTATTTTAGTAATACTCAAGCCTACCATTGAACTTATTCTATTCAAATTTAAATTCGGATATTTTGTGTAGATCCCATTATAAATGACTCTCCCCATGAGGATCACATCATCATATTTCTTAGGTAAATCCAAAGTCGAAAACAAATACCTTCAATTCTATCTCTAGTCAGTCCAAAATGATATCTTCACTGTAATTAATGCATTAATGATCCAATCGTTTGACGATACGTCATGGCATCAACCAAATATGATGAATCTTCACACAGTATATTGAAGTTAGATTCCATATGTGTGGCTATCACCTTACAGTCCAACATTTTGAATCTCTTCAGAATATCCACTACATACTTTCCTTAACCAAGGTCAGTCAAGGAAACGCATTTTGATAAATCCATCTCTAGCTCCTTTCTTGCTTCTTTAAATTCTTTCTTGTTTTTAATTTTTATGATCTCCATCTCCTCGATCGAGGTGAAGTGTGTGTTAACAGTGGCTCCACAAGGGGAAAACATGCTCCTGTGGGATGTTGAGATCCCAATGGTCTTCAATGATGTTTTTCTTTGAAAAGTCAATCACTCTTGTTAGTATCATATCCCTAAGGTTGGATAAGGTCTTCGATGCATAGAACTTGACCTTAGGAGACACATGTTGGGATTGTGATTGATGCATAAGCTTCCCTAAATCCCGACAAATACATACCCTTAGTTTCCCCAGAGATATACTTGTACTGACACACACAAAAATCCCAAGCCTTATCCAGACTTTGACCTAAGATAAATGTGTCCCAACTCTGATTTTACTCTGTGAATCAATAAGATTCATGCATGCCCAATTTTCAAAATGACAAAAGAATCTAGCCTATGACAAAAAACAAGATAAACCAACCTCCCAAATTTGGGACTGCTCATGTGAATGCAGAACAATGTATTAAGAATGAAACGACTTGCAAAAATCGTAAAATGTAAGATATAATTGAAATCAATGCAATTGTAGTAGGGATTTCTCCTTGCTACATGGGCAGGAATGGCTCCCTTCTATCTATAGGACAGAAGGGTAGGTTCCTGCTTGGAAAAACACTGAAAGGAAAAATGAAATGTAAAGAACAGAAATAAAAGCAAAGATGGAAGATAAATATGGATAACCTATAATGTCCCAAATTTCAAATTGGGTCACAATGGCCAAATCACATTTTCCATATTCATGAAAGTTGTCAAAGGGATGCTAAACGTCAAATAATTGCCAAGGTGGAAAATCACTAGTTTCGTAGATTGGGGGTGAAAGATTTGAGATTTGGAATAATGGGGATAATAAATGATGTTTAGAAATTATAAGGGGATAAATATTTAATAATTTATCTTATTAAATAAATACAAGAGAAAATGGAAGTGACAATGGAGCATGAAGAAACATGGAGACTATGGGGCCCACACTAGCTAGAATTCCTATGTTAAATGGTATCTTTCTCTTGCAAATTTGAATATATGGGAAGTATAGTGTTTTTGTATGGATTATAATGTTAATATACTTGTCCATATACTTCATAGGTCTAATTGGGGATGAATTGTAACTTACATGGAAGAGGAAGAGCTAAATGGGAGTTTCATGGACACTTGGCTAGATTCCCCTTACATTTATGACAACTATGACACCAATGATGGAGATTCTGTGACAGTGATGACCCAAGTCAGATATAAATTTTTACATACTGACATACTGACATGTCATTCCTGAATAGAGCATCTTGGAGGTCAAAATTGGGAGTTGGAGAAGGCCAAGAGGCTCCTACTCAAATTTGGGAGAAGAGGGAAGGTGAAGAGAGAGGCCACATGGCATAGCATGAGCAGCGAAACCAATTCGATTTGGATTTGGTTTATGGATGGATTTGAAACCTTATAATACTAATAATTTTTATAAAATACAAGGATCATCCATGAGAAGAAGCTTTTGCTCATTTGTGAATTGTGAGAGCTAGTGGATGACTAGTTTTCTTGCTTAAGCCAATTTCGAGGGTGAAAGATTCCCATTATAGTTGGTTTTTAGAAAGGAAACTTAGGTATTTCATGGAGATTTAATGGATTCTTATTTGCATGTGTAATCCATAGGAAATAATGTGGATTCTTCTATTGCAGCACTCTCTCTCAACTATTTCTAGTTTTCACACCATATTCATGCCAATGGAGGGATTGCGCTTTGGGTGAGATATTGATCTCTTTGGGGAATATTATAATGATAATTATATTATTTTATTATTTATATCCTTTTTATTTCACGTTCATAATACTCTCAATTCGAAATACCCAAAAGAATTCATGTAAAAATGTTGAACAATGAATTAATAGTGGCATTTCCCTACTATCTTGTTGTGAACAATTGTAGTACTGATGATTTCAAATTGGGAGATAATTTAACTGTCCATTTATTATTGGAATAATTTATATATTCTCTTCTCTTCATTCTCAAAAAGTTTTAATTCAAAATTATCAAGAGTTGTATGTCAAAATGACTTTTAATGAGCAAATAATGACCATTTCCACTCTATTTTGATATATGCCATGGTAATGCTTATTATTTTGAATGGTGGAATGTATATCTGATAAATGTATGATTTTTGTAATTTAATTAATGTGTATTTCAAGTTTCATTTTCATTAATTAAGCAATGGAATCCATTTTACTCATTTTTATTGCATTGGGAGAAGATTTGGTGCATTTTCCCCAAGGGTCGAAATTGTGACTTGGGAGTTGTTTTGGAAAGAGTCATAATATACTGTATAAAATGAAACATGATGCATATGAGACTTTTAAAAGGTCCCTTACACATACCCATACTTTTTTCATATATTCAAGTGACTTTGGGATCATTTGTGAAGCCATTTCCGGCAATTACCCGGGAGGGATTGGAGCCCCAATTTGCTAGTAAAGACTCCTACTTTGATAAGAACATTAAAATAGTTTTCAGAAGTAATGGGGAGGTAAAAAAACACACATAAGAATAATATTTAAGTTATATTATCATTCATTTACCTTCAGAGAAAATTTGAAAGCATTTGGGTCAATTTGGAAGTCTAGACATCAAAACTAGTCAAGAGCCAAAATTGTGAAAAAAATTGGAAAATTGGGCATTTTAATAAAATTCCAAAAAGGGGAAATTACCGTGGTATCAGAGCATGGTCTTGGAACCTATTGAATTTATAGATCGTATATATGAATTGAAGAAATTCATTAAGCCATGTGGTGATGATATGTCTAGGCAGGTTAAGCAAGCATTCAAATTGGCACATAAAACTATTCATTATGAAGACCTTAATGATTGGTTGAAGGAATTTATAAAAAATAATTCAAATAAGAACTCATTAAGGAATAATCATCAATTCAAAAGTAGGGAGGAGACCAAGGAACTAAAAATTTATGTGGGTACTGAAGAAGAAAAGGAATTACATGAAGATGATTGAAATTCACTCCCAACTGACTTTGAAAAATATGAAGAGACATCACATGAGTATGAAGAAGTTTTTACTGAAAAATATTGAAGATAATTTTGAGACACATGCTACCTTGGAAATGAAACAAAGAGAATCTACTGATGGATGCTTGAACTATGAAGGAGTACCTACTGATGGGTGCTCACACCTCTATGTTGGTGACATAGAGATCACTTTTGAAAATGTTGTTGCAAGCCAAAATTCCATCAAACATGAAAATGAAGACCTTGTAGCAGTTGAAAAAGAAACAAGATCAACTTCCCCATCACCACTTGAGCTTCATGATGTTGGTCCAAGCAAGAAGGAATAATATGAGGAGGTTCATTTGCAAGAGCCTCATTTTATTGAAGGGTCCTTAAAGATGAATGAAAAGAAGATCCAAGAATCCATTATCATACTACATGACACTCAAGCATTGGTATCAAATTCTTGTTTGAGAGCTACTTCCTTGGAGGAGCCATCATTCCTTGAAGACATGGAGAAGATTCAAAGAGCAATGTGCAACATCAAAGGTAATTTCATGTCTTTGCTTTTTTATAGAAAAAAGGTCATTGAGCTTAGTGAATGGTTACATGAATCCTACTTGAATAATAATGAAGTTATTCATAAGCTCACAATTCAAAATGAGCAACTTCTTGAAAAGTTGCAAGACACTTGTTTTTCCTCCAATGTTTCAGATTTTCATAAGGTAGATTGCTTGGAGTATTCTCATGACATGATGGATCATGAGAAACATGAAAAATTCCAGGTTATTTATGTGCTTTAGGATTATAGTGATGAGATCCAATCACTAGTAATGGTGGAAGAGGAACTTGAGTTGCCTCTTGAAAATGGTTACACAATTTTTGAAGAAATGCATAATTCCACCACCTTGGAACCAACCCATGAAGAAATTTTTTCATTTTCTAGGGAGGTGAATAATCCTACCCCTATGGATACTTCACATTATGACAATTTTTCACTTAATGATCATGTGGGTGAGTTGGTTCTTTCTCCTACATCCTACACTTCCACATTTTGCAGCATTCATCCTGATGAAGTATGGGTGAAAGGGTTCTTTTTGATGGTGCCACATGAGGAGTATGGAAATACTAGATTGAATTTTTGTGATGAAATGGTTGGAGCACATTATTATTTAAATTTTCATCAGCATCCTTGTTTACATTATGATTATACACATCGACATGGGTGCACCTATGATGTTCACATGAGTCACTTGGAGACTCATGATTTTCCTTTCTCCTTTCCTAGTCTATTTGAAGTTGGAGGAACTGCATCCCACACTTGGGTGAAAATTTATATGATTGAAGAAAATTATTATTGGCACCAACATCCTCTAATGTTACATGATGATATACATATTCATGAGTGTATTGATGAGACTTCTTTGAGCCACTTGAAGTCTTCATGTTTTCTTTGCTCATTATTTGGTTCAAATTTTGGTGGAGGTTCTTCATTCACTTCTTGGATGAAAGAACACATGACTAATTATATTGATTCACATTATATATCTTTGGAGCAGAATAATGGGACATGGGATCCTCACCTATGTCATTGGAGCAGATTTGATTGGTCACTTGAAGCTTGTATGCACTTGGAAAATGGCAGTATACTCATTGGGAGGTATAAGCACTTTCATGATTTCTTGGTGAGGCACCTCCTTGATGTACATTCTTATTATGTTTTTATATACCTTGATGATATATATTATGAACTCACAATGTTTGGAAGAATGCATACAAGAAAATTCGATCCAGGAATTCTCTTTCCAAATGTTATGGGTTGGAGAGCACTCTTAATTATTGGAGTGCAATGCAAGCAATGGGACCCTGGTATAGTTTTTAGTTTGATTGATTTCAAATTATTTAGGAAACAAGAAGTATGGTAAATGGATTACCCACATAATAAGGTGATTTTAATCAGAGTATTGCAGCAGAAAGCATGGTGATTCCTCTCTGAAATATTCATGGAATCTCAAAGACTCAAGGTGGGTAGCTTAGTGGCAACTTCAAAGAATCATACAGAAAGCAGGTTCTTCAACAACCATGTTTGAAATTGCTTGAAGACAAGCAATATTGGGAAGGGAGGGTTTGTAATGTCCCAAATTTTAAATTGGGTCACAATGGCCTAATCACATTTTCCATATTCATTAAAGTTGTCAAAGGGATGCTAAAAGTCAAATAATTACCAAGGTGGAAAATCACTAGTTTCCTTGATTGGGGGTGGAAGCTTTGAGATTTGGAATAAGGGAGACAATAAATGATGTTTATAAATTAGAAGGGGATAAATATTTAATAATGTAGCTTATTAAATAAATACAATAGAAAATGGAAGTGACAATGGAGCATGAAGACACATGGAGACTATGGGGCCCACACTAGCTAGAATTCCTGTGTCAAATGGTATATTTCTCTTGTAAATTTGAATATATTGGAAGTATAATGTTTTTGAATGGATTATAATGTTAATATACTTGTAAATATAATTCATAGTTCAAATTGGGGATGAATTGTAACTTACATGGGAGAGGAAGAGCCAAATGGGAGTTTCATGGACACTTGGCTAGATTCGCCTTACATTTATGACAGCTATGACACCAATGATGGAGATTCTATGACAGTTATGACCCAAGTAAGATATGAATGCTGAAATAATGACATAATGACATTTTATGCCTGAATAGAGCATCTTGGAGGTCGAAATTGGGAGTTGGAGAAGGCCAAGTGGCTCCTACTCAAATTTGGGAGAAGAGGGAAGGTGAAGAGAGAGGCCACATGGCATAGCATGAGCAGCCACACCAATTCGACTTGGATTTGGTTTATGGATGTATTTTGAACCTTAGAATACCAATAATGTTTATAAAATATAAGGATCATCCATGAGAAGAATCTTTTGCTCATTTGTGAATTGTGAGAGCTAGTGGATGACTAGTTTTCTTGTTTAAGCCAATTTTGAGGGTGAAAGATTCCCATCTTAGTTGGTGTTTGGAAATGCCACTCAGGTATTTCATGGATATTTAATGGAGTCTTATTTGTAGGTGTAATATACAGGAAAACATGTTGATTTTTCTATTGCAGCACTCTCTCTCAATTATTTCCAGTTTTCACAACATATTCATGCCAATGGAGGGATTGCCCTTTGGGTGAGATATTGATCTCTTTGGGGTAGATTATAATGCTAATTATCTTATGTTATGATGTATATACTCTTTATTTCATGTTTAGAATACTCTCAGGTTGAAATACCCAAAAGAATTCATGTAAAAATGTTGAACAATGAAGAAATAGTGTCATTTCCCCACTATCTTGTTGTGAACAATTGTAATACTGATGATTTCGAATTGGGAGAGACTTTCATTGTACATTTATGATTGGAATAAGTTCAATATTCTATTCTCTTAATTCTCATAAATTTTGAATTCGAAATTCCCAAGAATTGTATGTCAAAATGACTTTTAATGAGCAAACAATGACCATTTCCACTCTATTTTGATATATGCCATGGTAATGCTTATTATTTCGAATGAAGGAATGTATATCTGAAAAATGTATGATGTATGGAATTCAATTAATGTTTATTTCAAGTCTCATGTCTAGTACTTAATCATTGGAATCCATTTTACTCATTTTTATTGCATTGGGAGAAGATTTGGTGCATTTTCTCCAAGGGTCGAAATTATGACTTGGGAGTTGTTTTGGAAAGAGTCATAATAGACTGTATAAACTGAACCATGATGCATATGAGACTTTGAAAAGGTCCCTTACACATACCCGACATATTTTTAGAAATTAAAGTGACTTTGGGATCATTTGTGAAGCCATTTCCGACAATTACCCGAGAGGGATTGGAGCCCCAATTTGCTAGTAAAGACTCCTACTTTGAACAGAACATTAAAAGAGTTTTTAGAAGTAATGGAGAGGTCAAAAAACATAAATGAGAATATTATTTAAGTTATATTATCATTCATTTACCTTCATAGAAAATTTGGAAGCATTGGGGTCAATTTGGAGGTCTAGACATCAAAACTAGTCAAGAACCAAAATTGTGAAAAAATTGGAAAATTGGGCATTTTAATAAAATTCCAAAAAGGGGGCATTACAGAACCCCTCTGCAAGCAAAGATAAGGGTTTTGATTCCAATGACCTACAAACAATGATTAAACTACTGTAAACTAAAATACCTACAAAACAAGTTAGGAAATAAACGTGCAAATGAAATCATGGGTTAGAAAACAAAGAAACTACTAAGCAAATAAACAAAAACAGAAAACACAGTTATACCTTTTCTTTGGGTGGAAATGGGCCACCACGCCCTAGCTTGTGGAAGCACCTCTCTTGTATGGGGGAGATATGGCTCAATGGATATGGAGGATAAGGAGTGTGGGTGGCTTGAGAGACAAAGGGTCTCAAGGCATCCGCGGGAAGCATAACAGCATGCAAGGGAGAAGTGTTTTGAGAGTGACCCCCCACCCTCCTTTTATAGCTTTTTTGGGGTTTTAGGGTTTTAAGCCCTTGGTCTGGGATTTAGCCAATTTTTTGGGATTTTATCCCCTTTTACCCTAGTTTTAACTCCTTTTAGGGTTTTAGCCCCTTTTGGGGGGCTTTATCTCCTAGGAGAGTGTTTTAGGCTCCTTTTTGGGGTTTTTAAGCCCTTTTCTTCATCCTTAAGCATTTTTTAGGGCGTGGGGGTCTAATGGAGGGTGGTGAAGTGGTGTAGGTCATGGAGAGATTAGTGAGGGATTTTTTGGGTTAACAAATTACCCCCTGATGTGTGAGGGCAGGAGCTCATCGTATGGTTGACGGACATAATAGGATTTGCTGCGGTGAGGTGGAGCTTCTGGGGTTGGGGCATGGTGGCTTTTGGTTTTTGTATTAATATGGTTCCCATCAATAGGTGAGATATAAATAATGTGTTACATGTATGTGGATGAGGCGGGAATCCCCATGCTCATGACAATGTCAAAAGAATAATTTGATCTATGCTCTAAAATACAAGAGTCGATCATATACAACTGATGATATAATAATGGCTGCCTCAATGTGAGGCTGAATACAATACTGATCTAGTACTTTGGAACCATGGCATTCTCATGGAATGTTATATCTTCATGACTGACAGTCTTCTAGATCTGGAATGGTACATAGCTATATGGAATCGTTGATTGAGAGTCAGAGTCTCTATGGTACAAGTATGTTGCATCAATCATAAAGATATATCGAAGCATTGCTGGGGCTTCAAAAAAGATGTCTCCAACGCAACCCAGAAATCATAAGGACATAAATTGTTTAGGTCCCTTGAGTACACTTATCAGCTAGAGTTAGGTGACATCTGGGGTCTTCAACGAAGTACCATGTGGACCAAACCCTGTACGAATCTCAACGGTGCAATGATGTAGTTGGAGTCGAGCACGTGAGAAACAACCATCCTGAGAGGCACTAAGGACTTCTCTTAAGTGGTCCAAGGAACTCATCAATGAGGTTAATAAAACTAGGATACATGGACCTTTGGGTATATCCTCTGGAATATATGTGTTGTCATCGATAGAGGGAGACCTTCCCCTAGTCAAGGCAATGATGTTTCCTTGACTAGGAGCATGAGGGAGATAACCAAAAGGTGTGAGACAATCTGTGGACTGACCCACTAAATGGGGGGGGGAAGGGGGAGGGAAATAATTGAACAAGGGTAGGGAGAGTGTGGTGGACTCAAACTTCCTTTGTTCAGAGTATGATGGTAGGGTGGATCGGGCAGCAAATGAAACTTGACTCATGGGAATGGGATCATAGCTGTAATACCGGGAATGTCATTGCAGATGAGAAATACTTGGAAGAGGTAGACACTTTTGATATTGATGGGATCCAAGGAAGACACATTGTAGAGTACTCTGAACAAAGGTGACCCAATGTGGGAATGATGCCAAATTTTTTTCCATGGGGTGGTTTATAGGGACACCATTATGGTCTGATCTTGTGGATTTTTGGCGAGCTCGAGAAGGTAAATGTTCGATGGTGCTTTCAATTTTAGAGAGTCTGAAAGCACGAAGAAGACTCTGGTGGGGGCTCTTTTTCGTTGGTTGTATCCTGTGCCTAAAAAAGGATAAAAGTATACATAGGGGAGCTCGTCCATCCTTTGGGGGATGAGAGACTTCTTTACCATTGGTAGTCCAATCAGGGCAGAAAAGGTTAAACCTATACTGACTAGATGGTCATTCAGATACTTTTACGAGCATGAACGAAACCAAGTTTTCTCAACAATATTTTCTTGATGAGAAGGCTGGATAAGAGCTTAACGACAACCTGCGGTGGTATTTTTCATAAAGTGCGGCCCCTCTGCCTGAGAAAGCATAAAAGTATGTAGAGGGGAATGGTATTGGCTTGAATACACCAAGGTGATCCTTTTCAATTGATGGTCTACATGGCCCGCAAAAGGAGGTAAACAAGACGATGTAGATGCCCTTTCCTATACTTTAGCGAGCGGGAAAGGAAGCAACTGCACTTGCCTATATTTTCATTGTTTTTAGGAGTTAGAAAAGAGCTTAAACGAAACTCCATTGTGGTCAACCAATTATAGTGGCACAGGCAGTGCCCCATGTCGGCACAGTCAATAGAGGTTCAAAGTTCATCCACGCAGTATGGATGGAGCAGAAGGCTCTCAAACATACCAATACATGCATGGGATAGATCGCGACAGAGGCTCATGAGTTGGTGTGGAAGAGGCACGGAAATCGAGGTGGTTCTTGAACAGAGGTCAGGAGAGCATGTGTGTGTGTTGTGATGGACAGACTTGACTACATGCGATGTGAGTGCAAATCAGGGGGCATTTATATGCCAAATACATACAAGAAAAGTAAATTGTTTTGTGGACAATGGTCCGGAAGTCCGCGTAAGGTGTGGTGAATGGGGAAGACAACTATGTGTTAAAATACAAAATAAAAGTAAAAAATGACATTCCTTAATGGGAGGTGGCCCAAAAACTCGCATGAGTAGCAGTCGGGAAGTGTGATACAAGGATAGGTCTGTAGACACTTGCATCATCATGTCATGGCTCGTAAATTGAGGTGACTAGTGGGAAATGGTCTCAAAATTGATTTATTAAACATGAGATAATGGTCTCATTAGGAGATGGAAATTTGAGACCGGAGGTATGAGAGGTGTCTCGAACTGATTCCGGGTGACTTTGGACTAGCATTTGATGGTGCTGCCCCTGATTTTTGTTGAAAAACATTGAAAAACAAGAAAAAGAAAATGAAGCAACTCATTGGTGATGTTAAGCGTAAAATTTCTTGAGGTAGAGCCCATTGCGGGGGTTCTCCAAGAGTTGTCCATCAGAGTCAATGAGGGTGTATGCCCCCTTTTCAAGGCAACAATGGATGACGTATGGGCCATACCACATTGACTCGAACTTGCCTTTGCCCAATTTATTGTTGGGTTGGTCATAGACTAGAACCATATCACCTTTCCTGAAGGTGCAAGGGTGGACATGGGAGTCATAGTGGATCTTTGATCGTGTTTTTGCTGCTTCGATGGCTTGGAGGGAAGCTCGATGGTATTCTATGGTTTGCTCAAGTTGGAGGAGCCATTCTTCTAAAGGTGAAGTATCAGGGAAGATTTCTACCACCAGGCGGAGGGATGGGATTTGGCACTCTATAGGGAGTACTGATTCAACACCATGTACTAGGTGGAAAGGAGTGAAACCAAATGCAGTTTTCGTGGATGTGCGATAAGCCCATAGGGTAGAGAATAGCATGTGATTCCATTTGGTTTTATGATTTTCCACCATCCTTTGGAGCATTGTTTTGATGATTCTGTTGACTGCTTCAACTTGGTCATTTCCCTGGGGGTAGTAGAATGATGAGTACTGGTGTTCGAATTTCAACATGGTTGAAAGTTCATCCCATATGGTGTCTTGAAAGTGTGCTCCATGGTCTGATACTAATTTCTTAGGAACACCAAATCATGAAATAACATAGTTAAATAAGAAGTGTGCTACGGTTTTAGCTTTGCAATCAAATGTGGGCATGGCCTCGACCCACTTAGTTAAGTAATTGACTTCCATAATGATGTATTTATGACCATTAGCCGAGATGGGGTTGATTGTCATGAAGCCGATTGCCCATTTGCAAAAGGGGTCGACTGTGACTACGAGGTGTAATGGTGTAGGGGGGGTTCTTGCCTTTGGGGCGAAGAGCTGATAGTTGCGGAAATGCTTGACTGCCTCTTGTTACCACCTAAGTTGTACTTAGTGGTTTTTATCAAGTGAGCCTGGTGAACCGGACAGGGTTAACTTGTTCGGACTTCAAAAGACCTATGGAAGTACTTCTGGGAAGTGCTTGTTGCACCATATCACATGTTCATACCCCATGGGGGGGTTGTAATAAATGTTCTAGCATGATAGTTTCTATAAAAGACTGAGTCTCTTAGACTTTATTTGTCAATCCGATCAGCCTAGGGTGTTTTTTCCCTTGGTTATTATTGGTTGTTGAACAAACAACTGATAATTTCTGAGATTTTCACTCCATACCTCCAAAGTTGGGGTGGTCGGCTTGGCATTTAGACCTATTGAGGTTATTAGAGTCTATGTGTCAATGTATAAGCATGCTAGACATCATTATCGAGTCATATGAACATGTCTAAGTCCCCCTAGGTGTTTTTCAATTTTTCAATTTTTTCGGTGTTTTTTATTAAAAGATAATTTTTCCAAAACCTAGGCTATTTTTTAATAGTTTAATTGGAAAATTTTATTTTGTAATAAAAGTGGGAAAAATAATTGGTTTCAGTCATGTAGGTGCTCATTTTCAAGCTAAGAGCACCATGTAAACCCATGGACCCACTGTTTCCTAGTTTTGAGTGATTTTCCATCAC
>LPNX011204256.1:26551-50624 GCA_001517045.1 Pseudotsuga menziesii
TCAGATCTAGCTCAGCTAGACACAGATCAGGCATTGATGGACTCTCCTTCAACTGATTCGATGTATCTCCTTGGGATTTGTGCCCCCCCTGGGCTGGATGTCTTGTATTTTGTATATATCCAGGCACAACCTCCTCTTCCAAGGGAGTTAAAATTGGGATTGAGGTGCTGCTGCTATTATAATGTTGTTATTCTTTATTTGAAATAAAGAAAAGCTTTGGAGGCAAGATGGTGTGGTGCCATTGCATGTGTGGATGATTATTGCCATTGTTTTACTGAGGTAACTTGTATCTGTGGTCATTTTTTTTGCTAATTGCTTGTAGATCTGTTGTTAAGATTGATAATAAGCTTGTTATAATATTGATAGGAAAGGTGATTTTCAATAAGTTTATTGACCATCTCTCTCCTTTGATGCATGTTTAGAGATCTTGATTTAGCATGTCCTATAAGTTTATATGCATGTTATCTTGAATCTCTGTGTATGTACTAATCGGATCTCACAAGTTTCTTGGCAAGTTCTTTGATTTCAGCTGAGTTGCACATTGCCACATTGGAGAGGATGCTGATCTAGTTTGTTTCTTCACTCTCTTTAAAAATTTCTAAAAGGCATAGTCCCTCGACATTCCACCTGAAAGCTCCACTGTGGATCTTCAAGGAAACCAGCATTTCTTTCCTCCTCTTCCTCCCTCAAAATCAACACTTTACCCGGTTACTTTGTTCAGTTCATAGCTTTGATTTCATTTGGATATATTTAATCAAAGTAAAATATACATAGATATGATATTTCATAGCTCACAGTCTAGATCTTGCACTCAAAAAAGTTTCATAAGCATTCTAGATCTAGCTTTAGGGAAATCATCTTTTTGCATGAAAATTTAAAGAAAACTTGTAGATTGCATGCATTAGATTTTCTTTTGCTGCTATAAAATTTAATATTATGCAATATCAGTGCATATTTAATTGTCTGCACAAACAGCAATCCAAGATCCCAAGGAAAGCTTGCTTTCCTTGGTTCCCTTTTCACCCGTTTAGCTAGTTTAACTTCATTTTTTTTTGAGATAAGGTAGGCTGATCCAAAGGTACTCTTAAAGTGATTTTGGGAATTTTTTATTCTAACATTATTGCTTTCTTTTAGCAGGTCTGACAGAAAATAAAGGAATATGCTGTCTGAAGTGGCCTCAGGAGCGTTCAAATCCCCCCAGGGGTCTCCCTTTTCACTAAAAACTCAAAAATTTTCCAAAGTTGTAAAATCTTGGTTTCAACCTGTATAAGGACCAAGAAGTGTTTGATAATTTCAGTTCGCTAATTCTGTAACCAATAATAAATAAAATCATTTTTGGAATAGGCTCTTTCAAGCCCATTCCCCATCCCCCCTGGGGGGATTTGCGTCGGTGTCCTTTTCGTCGCTTTCTGCCTATTTATTTTTCAAACTAGAATTGATCTAGTTTGTAGGGTAGTATACTTGGTTCTATTATTAATTTCATATTCCACCTTTTGTATTTCAAAGTAATCATAATACTTACCCCACGATTTCCCGATTGACCCGAAAGGGGAAAGAGATTCGTGGTAGGATTAATTAGAAAACTAAAATTGTGGATCTGTTTTATTTTTCATCTTTTTTTTATCAGCAATTATAAAATTAACCCCTCCTCGATTCCCTGATTGATATCCACTTGGATCGAAAGACGTTCTTGGAGGGTTTTCTTTAAAACAAGAACACCCAGTTTAAAACTTATTAAATTTACAAGACTCCAGTGTGTATGCTCTGCACTTGGCTGCGGTTCATCTGATCAGTCAAGCTATATCAAAAGCACTTGGGTGACTAGCATAATTAGGACTCACTCTCCCCAATTGACAAACCATCAGGTGAAAATCCAACACCTAGATCAAACCTCTACGGTGGCAAAATACCCAAAGGAAGCAGGAACTTCTAAAAAGTGACCTCGGGGCACCGATCTCTGTCACACCCTAATGGGTGCGTTACGAACAATAGCCCCAGAGACTCCATTTCAGCCCACATATTCCTTGCAAGTATCCGTGAAGGTTTAGTTTTGGACATACTCCAAGTACTCTCCGGTATATCTGGAGTCCCCCTTTTGCCTAATTTAATCAAATCATACTTCAATTTTAACTTAAAACATACCAAGAGGCAATCGTAAAACATTCACTCCAAACACATGCAAGCACATTGATCTTATTGATTTGACTCCATTTTAAGGCACTGGTCATTTTTGCTTCATATATATATATATTGTGTATCAGCTTTGTGCTTTCGTGTGTTTATTTTCGTATCTTGTCATCTTTAATTGTCTATAGTTAAAATATTCAAACTCCTAAATAACTCAGTCAGTTTAACATCACAAAACTAAGTAATCATCCTTAGTAACTTAATAGGGTTTACCCCCCTTGGCTTCATTAGGATTTGAGCCTAAACGGAGGAGTCAAGAACAATGTGACAGCCTTGACTCGAGACTTGCCCCCAAGGACACATTGAGTGGCTTGAATATTTCTGCCATGTGACCCAGGTGTGTGAAAGGCGGAAACACCTCTAAGCAATCAGCGAAGATGGAGGGCCAGAAATATTCGGCATGTAGAATTTTTTGCGTGGTTGCAAGGCCTGAAAGGTGGCTACCGCACGCTCCACTATGACAGTCGTTGAGGATGGTTTCGGCCTCATCACGTGTGACACAATGACGTAGGATGGTATCAATGCCTTGACGATACAAAACATCTCCAATAAGTAAGTGGCGAATGGCTTGATGGTAGATGTGTCGCCTATCCTCACTGTTTAGGTGCGCTGCGAACTTTTGTGTTCGTAAATAAAGAAGGATGTCCCCATACCATGGGTCCCCTGTGGACATGACGAATAGGAAATCATCGGGGAGATGATCCTTGGGGGGTGGTGATGCAGTTAATGGGGGCAGATCGATCATGAGGGTGGCCAGCACGAGTGCCTTTGTGCTTTTCGGGGATACGAACTCTAAGTCGAATTCTTGGAGGATGACTACCCACTTGGTTGCTTGACCTTGTAGAAGGCAACGACTTAAGAGGTACCGCATTGGGTTTGAATCCACCACTACATGTGTATGGTTCACGATGATGTAGTGGCACAACTTCTGGGCCAAGAAGATGACGGCAAGGACCAATTTCTCCTCAGGTGAATATCGCAGTGGGGGTCCTGTTAGCTTCTTACTGATGTAATAAATCATGTGCTCATGGCGAGCATCATCTTCTTGGACCAAGACTCCTACAATGGCGTTGTTCGAGGCTGACACATAGAGAATGAAGTCCCGAGTGAAATTTGGTGCTGAAAGTAATGGTGCAGAAGCCAGGGCTTGTTTGAGTGCATCAAACGATTCTTGTGCTTGTTGATCCCAAACAAAGGGGATTTTTGTGCAGAGCAGGTGAATGAATCTGTAATATTTTGTTGCATACTCTGGTACAAAGCAGCGAAGGAAGTTGTCCTTTCCTTGGAGGCTCTGTAGTTGGTGTCGAGTTTTTGGGGAAGGAAGATCAAGGATAGCCTGAAATTTGAGGGGATCTACCATTATCCCTTTGTGAGATACGATGAATCTAAGTAGATGACCTGCTGGGACACAAAAAACGCACTTGAGGGGATTGAGTTGAATTTTGTTCTTTTGGAAACATAAAAAGACTTGTCGCAAGTCGTTTATATGTTGTGCTTATTTCGGTGATCGAGCGGTAAGGTCATCCAGGTAGACCAAGATGATGTGAATTAAATCATGGAAACAATATGTCATGGCATGCTGGAAGGTGGCTCCAACATTTTTCAGGCCAAATGGCATAAATTTATAAGTGAATGTTCACCATGGGGTTGTGAATGTCGTCTTATAATGGTCTTCCTTCCAGATTTGGATTTGGTTATATCTGGATAAACCATCCATGAAGGAAAATAATTCATGTCTGGTGCATGCATCGATGATTTGATCGATGAAGCATGTGGGGAAGTTGTCTTTGGAACATGCCCCATTAAGGTCAGAGAAGTCTGTGCAAATGCAAATGGTATCCTATTTTTTATTCATGGGAACAGGATTAGAAACCCAAGTGGTGTATGCAATGGGGTAGATGAAGCCGACAGTGTGCAGCTTCTCTATCTCGGCTTTAACCGCGACCACTTTGGATGGATGAATGGGACGTTGCTTTTGGCGTATGGAAGCCACATTGGGCCATGTGTCAATGTGGTGTTCCATGATAGAAGGATATAAGATAGGAATTTTAGTGTAATACCAAGCGAAGATGTCCTGGAATTCTTGGAAGAGAGCTTTGTAGACATCGACCTCTTCCAGGGAGCAAGATGCCCCCAGCATGATTTCTTCAACAATCTCATAATTGGTTGAGATGTCGATTTTAATGGTTGGTGAAATGTTCACCATATTCCGTTCTTCAAAGGCATCTAGTGCTAGGATGTGGCTCTTGAACCAGTCGACCTTCCCATGGATGAAATCTTTGGTCTCCATAGAAAACTGGTCAGACTGTGACACAAGTTCTTCAAGGAGGAAGAACGAGTGATGGTGCATGTCGTCCCATGGGTATTCTGGGGCATTAAGAGCTTCAAGTATCTCCTCATCATTGCAAAATCAATGAAGAGACATGTCAGATGGGCCATTATTGGAGGAGGAGATGAGCAGGTCGGTGGAACTGGACATCATGTAAATAGACATGGTGTATAACGAAGGAGGTGGTGGGTGAACTTCTTCGATCAAGGTGATCTCAAACTCAAGGGAATGTTGACGGAGGTTAGCTAGAGCCATTCAAAATTCGGGCAGGTCCCGATAATGGTGAGAGTAATGGCCAAACAAGCCGCAAAGGGCGCAAGCATGGTTTGTTCTCAATGCCTTGTTCTTGACTATTGGTGCGGTTGGGAGTTCAACCATGGGGATGTTTTCATTTGTATCCATGGCATATAAATGCACATGGATCATTGGGATTTTAGGGAAAATCTGAGTTGGATGGCCCTGTTACTCGCAGATGGTGCATGGTGGGACTTGTCATGGTTCTGCTGTGGCTTTGGAATTCTTTCCCCTGGCCCTTTTCGGGTGGGGCGGTGCAGGTGCAGGTGTAGCGGTTGGCTTTTGCAGAATGGGTGGAGGGTGAGACTCGACCATTATGGGTTGCACCAAAGTTAAGACAACCTTGGGAATTGCTGGTTGAGCCAGTGGATCAAGATACCACATCGAAATTCCTAATGTAAAGTTGGGTAGGCTTAAGGTGGCCATCACCGGTTTTCTCATGACACCAGGTGGGGGAAAGAGGAAGGGAATTGTATGGACTAGAGATGAGACTAGATAAATCCTTGCTCGTGGCATGTGGGGATGTGATTATGGTTGTGGCTGCATGAAACGCTGTTGTTGTGGGTGATGTTGCAGCTGCAGACAATGTTGTGGTTGTGGTTGGGGCTGCGACTACGATTGTTGTTTAGGTGCAGCGGTGATTGATGAGACCATGCACAAGTGCACAATTTCATTTTATGTTGGTGGTGGTGACACTAACGAGAAAGGAGCCATCATGGTGGTATCGGCAAACAACCTAGGGCCCACATTCAATAATGGGGAGGCTTGTGTGTTTTCAACCATTATGTTGATTGCAAGGATGACATTGGCATGTGTAGTCGTCCCTTGCGGCTCAATAGTGGTGATGGTCAGGATAACATTGGTGGGTTCCGTTAACCCTTGCGGATCATGATAAGTGAGTTGATCAACTATCACAATCTTCCCTTCATGGGGGAACATCATGAGATGAAAGACAATTAACATGACAACTCGCATGGCATACATATAACTTCTCCCAAGGAGAAGGTTATAGTTCAGTTGAGCGTTGATGACTTCTATGTCGATCAGCACTATCTTCCAGGCTAATGTGATGGGGACATGAGGGAGGATTCCTTGGGCTTTAGTGGGATTTTCATCATAAGCCCATAGAGTTTTGGAGGATGGTTGCAGAATTGGTGATATGAGTTTCTACCAAACCAAGGTGGGCATAACGCACATGGATGCCCCCTCATCCACTACGCACTGGTGCAAAACCAAGTCTTGGATAGACACCGAGATTTGGAAGGCGATGGTGGACGGCATGCATGGTTCTCTGTTCTCCGCGTCAAATGTGATCAACTTGGATTCGGAGGGGTCTACTGCCCCAAGGGCGGCTAGTAACGCTTTTCACTGCATTCGGCACATTTTAAGTACCTCAAGAGCAGACATGGAGGTTTGTGTTTGGGCCAAATCATCCACAATGCTATCGCTGACTGCAGCTCTATCCATGGTGTTATTGGCAATCCTATGTATGGGGGGGTGTGGGAATAGGGGTAATTAAAGATGTAGGTTGACTATTTTGGATGTTGAGGCCACTGATGTGTTAGAGGGTTCGGTGGTGGTACTGTACTGATTCCATCTAGTTTTTAAGTTGACCTCTTAAATCGTCATGGATAGCAGGTGGTGAACACCTATTTCAGCCATGGGAGGTGCCCTTAGAGCGTTGGGATTGGGTTGGGGAGGAGGTGCGGTTGCCACCAACCATTGGACCGGTAGTGGGTTTTGAAGCACCATAGGAGGAGGCACTTGTGGTGCTGGGTTGGGTTGGGCTTGATTTGCAGTGTTGGCGGCCTATTGGGCCTTGTTTTGAACGGCCTGCTTAGCACGAACCATGAGGGGACATGTTGGAGCAGGGCCCCGTAGCTACAGGAAAAGCTGCTATATCAGAACAGGAAAGTCAAGGAAAGAGTACCTGAAGCGGCCGAGAAGAGAGAGCTCAACCACTGCATTCAAGGTAGCGACGATGACAATAGGGATCAGCTACCCTCATAAAGAGAAAAGGAGCAGCGGGCCGAGGTATTAACGACAAAGGACGGAAGGGGAGCAACCAAGGAAGCAGCACCCATACCCACGATCAGTGTCGGGAAGCGTGGAAGACTGCAGAAAGTTGTAATGTGACGAAAAGCAGCAATTCAAAGTACAGATAGGCCAATGGTCACAGTTAGGGTTTTGGGTTACTGTTGGGATAGGCCCACAGTGTTGTATCACGGTGAGACCTTTGGGCCACCTATTTAAGCATGTATTTTGTAATATGAAAGGTTAGCTAGTCAGTTGGTATGTTAGCTCATAGTCGGTTAGATAATAAGATAGAGAGGAAGAGTCGAGCTCTGGTTCTGTTATTCAGTCTATAGTTATTCTACTGTAACTGGTAGCTAGCTCCTCGAGCATGAATGTAACAATCTGCAAGGATTGAGAGAGAGAGAGAGAGAGAGAGAGAGAGAGAGAGAGAGGAAGATTATATTGTAAGAAGAAGGAAATATAAGAGGAGAAGAGATCTAAGAGAGAAGTGCTCCCGACTGTGTGCGTAGAGTTTCCCAGAAGATCTCAAGCTGCATAATAGGTTGCAGCGGAACTGTGTTTACTCTCTCAAGATATAATATAAAAACCAGTTCCTGTGGACGTAGCTTCCTTCCTGGGAGTGAACCACGTAAAATCCATGTGTTGTGCGACTGTTTCATGTGATTGTGCTATACTTAGTTGCTATCTGTTATCTATTGCATGAACTTTGCGTATCAGTTAATGAATGTATGTATGCTATCCTTCAGTTACAGTACATAGAAGGTTAAATGCAAGTTGAATGTATCAAGTATTCTGTATATGAGCTTATCAGTGCTTGATTCACAAACAGTAAAGCTAATGTGTTAAGTGATTCCTGTATATTTAGTTCAGCAAGTTGAGCATAATAGATGATGAGCGTGTTAACTATAGAAGCTTGAGTGAGGCTGTTTAACACCTTGATGAAGGATAACTAAGATATTAGATCTAAGAGAGAAATCCTTTGGACCTTAAGTGTTGATGAGCATATAGAGTCTTGATGTAGGAAATATCGCAGTATAGAAAGGCGATATCGCACTGTCGGAGGAGCTGCGGTGTGAGATATCGCAGGTGAAGGGTTGAGTAGAAGAGGAAGTTGTGCATCGTCCTAGAGGCTACGATGCGATAAGAGTCATTTACATAGCAGAGTCAGCTAGGAAGAGAGAAACAACCCTTCAGAGAGAGATCCCACTGGCTAGGAAGAGTCACAAGGAACCAGGATGCTACAGAACCTGGTTGAGGAAACCTGATTCTTCAACCACCCCATCAAAGATCACTTCAGGTGAGACTTCAGGCCGTTTTGCGGTCTGCCGCCGAAAGGGCTAGTGAGCTAGGGGTATTGTTGGTACACATCACAGCAAACCCGGGTCTGCCCAGTCATCGCAACCAACAGGACACTGGAATGTGTAGTGCCCATAAACATGACAGAGTGTGCATGGTTGGTTTGAGCACAATGGGGCATTGCATCTTGGTGCATTTTGTTGTGGGGGGGTTTGGGCTAGCTAGTTTTCCGCAGCATTGTTGGGAGGGTTCGGTTGTTAACCACCTCCCTATGGGTGGTTATTGCCTTGGTTGCAGGGCCAATTATTTATATCTTTCCCTTGTTTATGTTGGGGGTAGGCCGATTGGGACGATTTGTTTGTGCGAACACTTGTCCTAATGGAGTGGGTGGAGCGGGGGCGGGGGCTTGAACTAGTTGCACTATTGGTGCATTATACATTTGTGGGGGTGGTGGTGCCACAAATGTGGGAATTTTCCCCACATACTGCTGTGTTGCCCAAACCATGGCCTAATTCTACTGTGGTGGCGCAAATTGTGCATAGGAATTTATTGCTCTGGACTGGGACATCATTCTTGCATAGTCCGAAGCTTGGTTTTGGTAAGCAACATTAGCAATGTTGCTTGGTTGTGATGGAACTACAGGTGGGTTCGGTCGGTGTTGTGGCTGTTGGGAGATCAATCCTATGATGCCATCTGTAGCATAGGATGCACCGGTGCATCATGGTAGGAGGTACTCGGATGGGGAGCATTTGGAATGATGGTGTATAGATATCCAGACTGAGAGTAGATCAGGTCAAACTATTGAGCTTTTAGTATGGCCTCTTCTTCAAATTGAGGATGTTTGGATGTGACATCCTTTTCTATGGGTGGGAGCAAGGTTCCTAGATCCTGTCATCAAGTTGGATTTTGTATAGGCTATGGTGTCGCCCCCACTAATGGATATGGTCGGTTATATGAGTGGCAGTGTTTTGACAACAGGATAACAGGATCTCCACCCCCTCTTCATATTTGATGGGGAGTTGGAAATACTATAGGAACATGAAGGCTAGGGAGTTGAAGTCTAGGTATTTGGCCTGCAGTAGCTCAATGTACCATTTAGCTGTAGCACCTATAAGGGTGCATTGGAATAGCCTCATCCTGATGGAGTAGTCTATGATGTTGTTGGATGAGCACCATAGATGGAATGTCATAATGTGGTTTTGGGGACATTCACCTGCCTTTCCTTCAAACTTGGGGATGTCTGATGGCAGCTTAGTTGGCATTGAAGGCCAAAAATCTTGATCGTGAATGGGGTCGTTTGTTAATTGAGCCAAATCAGGCAAGTTAAGATGAGCCATGAAAGGCAGATTTGACCCCAGGTTGATATGAGATGGGGCAGCAATGGTGGTGGGGATTGCAGGTGCGTAATGCATCTACACAGTTGGGGGTACTTGTGGTGGCACCATTGTGGATGGGCCAATGCTCCCAAGTGTGGTGGGAGGGACCATGTGGGTTGAAGGGACATTGCCCCCATGTATGACAGTAGGGGCGATGTAAGTGGATGGTCCACTACCCCCCTCTGTGGCAGGAGGGGCAGTGTGTGTTGAGGGGCTACTGCCCCCGTGTCTTGCTAGTGGGCTAGCTTGGCTGGTCACTATGGGTGGTGGAAGCTGACTAATGACATTCTGCATGACTATGCTTGCACCACCTGCAGTGTTGTTGGTGACAGGTTATGGTGTGGACAGGGGTCCACTTGCGATGGATATGCTAGAAAATGGATCCGGGTTGGCACCAGCCATGGGGCTTAATGGTGCAGTATGGAGGTCTGGTTCAGACTGATATGGGTCTGAATCAGAATCATAGGATGTTTGGCCTTCTGATGGTGTGGGAAATCATTGAGAATGGTTTCGACAGTGTCGATTGAGTGTTCCAAATTCTGGTGGTTCGCCTCTTAGGCGTGAGGAAGAGCGTAAGAGATCAATTGTGTTAAATGTTTATCAAACTGATGGGAATGATATTTGGACCCTGATTTCAGTGGCTTCCTATTGGCTATAGGTGGTCACTAAACTACTAAGAATTCTAGAAGACAATGCTTGGCTTTTTCCTCGCAGGTGTTTCTACTCAATCGGAAGGGGTCGTTGCCCATTTCGCTTGGCAATTCCTCTCAACAGCCAGCTACTTTGGGGTTCCTGTGGTACTCCTCACAATGAGTTTTTGGGAAGAGCCCAAGTACTTCCCACAGTTGAAGTAATCAGGGACTTATGTCCTCAAAGACTGCAGATTTAGTTGTACTTAGTGTAAATTGATAAATTTTAAGGCTCTCTCGGCGTCATGAACTGAGTTGGGTTGATTACTTGGTATGGTGTATTTGTTTGTCTATTTTTTTTGGTATTTGGTAGCTGCAAATGGTTTATGAATTCATCATATTGTGGTATAGTTCATGTCATTATGTATGCAAGCATTGAATAATCAAAAATTTGTGAACAAATACAGTTTTTAACCCTGAATGTTGATGGCCTAACTAGATGACTACCTCACACTGATATTCATCTTCAACCAAGAGAAGGTGTTGGGCTCTCAACACAATGGGACTAATCCCATCCGTAGATCCATAGGTCACCTCCCGGATGCAAGGTTGGTCAACAGGGAGGATGCTTAGCGTCATGAGAATCCCTCCTTCTCTACCCCCTCTACCTTCCAGGTCATCCGGTTTTAATGGTTTGGAACAATATTAGTGAAGGTCCTAGATCTATACGAGCTTTCCCTTCGTCATATCCTAGAATACCCTGGAGGGTGATGACTGGGTAGAGGAGGAAGGGTAAGTAAGATAGTTAGTTTTAGGTTGATTTTAGTTAAGCTACATTCATTTAATTAATCCATTAGAATTTGTTTGGAATTTACACATTGTTTGTAAAAGATATTGCAGGAAATTGAAACAGAAACTGAAATTAAACTAGTACGCTGGACAGAGGCAGCTAAGTTGCACTAACAGTCCCCATTAAACTAAAATTTAACCCTTATTAAACTAAAATTTAACTTTTGATTGACAGACCGCACATTTCTGATCAAATTTGGCGAGGGGGTCACAATTTTTTTTTAGAAACAGGCGAGGGGGTCGCACAGATTTCACAAACAGTCGTGGTCTATGTTTTTGAGTGAAGTCACACCTTTCAAGGGATTAAGTGTGCCCTGGGCGCACCTATTATGCCATTAAGTGTGCCCTCACCCCCTGTTTAGGCCCAATAAGTGCGACTTGCCCCAAATTTGTGGTTTTTTCTGATCCAGAGTCAGATCTAGCCAACAACAACCTGTACTGTTGCCAAATTGATTCGGATTTGCCTAGAAAAGGCTTCGGCAAGACTAATAACTGGAAATAAACTAGATCTAAACTAGATTTAACATGAAATTTTAAAACTAGGGAAAAACCTGAAAAACTTGAAATTTTAAAAATTTGGACCAGGGATCCTGTGGGATTGACCCGGTATGGTCACCCGTTCTGTAGCAGGGATTTCTCCTTGCTATATGGGAAGGAATGGCTCCCTTTTGTCTATAGGACAGAAGGGTAGGCTCCTACTTGGAAAAAGACTGAAAGGAAAAATGGAATGTAAAGAACAAAAATAAAAGCAAAGATGGAAGAGAAATATGGAGAACCCCTCTGGAAGCAAAGGTTAGGGTTTCACTTCCAATGACCTACAAACAATGATTAAGCCACTGTAAACCGAAATACCTGTAATACAAGTTAGGAAATAAACCTACAAAATGAAATCATGGGTTAGAAAACAAAGAAACTACAAAGCAAATAAACAAAAATAGAAAACACAGTTATACCTTCTCTTTGGGTGGAAATGGGCCACCATGCCCTAGCTTGTGGAATCACCTCTCTTGGATGGGGGAGCTATGGCTCAATGGAGATGGAGGAAAGGGAGTGTGGGTGGCTTGAGAGACAAAGGGTCTCAAGGCATCCATGGGTAGCATAACAGTATGCAAGGGAGAAGTGTTTTGAGAGTGACCCCCCACCCTCCTTTTATAGCTTTTTTGGGGTTTTAGAGGTTTAAGCCCTTAGTCTGATATTTATCCCCTTTTTTGGGCTTTTACCCCCTTCCACCCTAATTTTAGCTCCTTTTGAGGTTTTAGCCCCTTTTTGGGGGCTTTAGCTCCTAGGAAAGTATTTTAGGCTCCTTTTTGGGGTTTTTAAGCCCTTTTTTTCATCCTTAAGCATTTTTTAGGGTGTGGGGGTCTAATGGAGGGTCATGACGTGGTGTCCTTGGGTGGTGTAGGTCATGGAGAGCTTAGTGAGGTATTTTTTGGGTTAACAGCAATGAAGAAAATTCCTAGTCAAAATAAAAAATTGCCACTAGCCTACACCATTACCCAAAACAGACAAAACTCGTCATTTTCTTTTTCTCTTCCTTCTTTCCTTTTTTATTCTCTCTTTTTGTGGTCCTTTAGGGTTGTTACTGAAAGTAATACTTTAGTAATTACTCATTGATTGGCATATGATTTTCTTCTCCATCCAAATTAGTCAGATGAAAACTGTTCTTCCCTACTTTTTCACTTTATTTTGGAAGGGCCCAACCAGAGGTTGTTGAATTTACATTGTTTCCCTGGTTTCTCCCTTTTCATGTCCCCTTTTTAGCATACTTGAGATGGCATGAGTGATTTCAACGAAATCGGGCACAAATATTAGTAGGAAATTTATGCTCCCAAAGGACTGGATACCCTTTGTTATCTCCTAAAATAACCATGTCAAATTTTTATTATTTTAGGTGATAGGATCGAGTCAAAAAATTTCCTTCTAAATTTTTTAGAGTCAATAAGGAGGTCCTCTTTCCTAGTGTATAGTTAAAAATTTCCTTCTAAATTTTTTAGAGTTAATAAGGAGGTCCTCTTTCCTAGTGTATTGTTAAAAATTTCATCCTTTTAAGTTTTGGACTTCAAAATTCAAAATCTCAGCTTTCGGCAGCTAAGCTTGTCTGTGAAAGGTTAGTTAACTGCCGAAATAGGTCATTTTCGGCAGCTAAAGCACGAAACATATAGAAGGCTTAACTGTCGAAAATCTGTTTTTCCAGAAAAAAAACTGCCTTTGGTAAAAATCGTTTTTCTCAGCTGTGGAATGTTTGTTTGGCACGTTCAAATGGTCGATTGACATATACAAATCATAAGCTATCCATTGGTGCAATCAGATTTGGTTTTAGATATCAGGAAGGTAGTAAAAATAACCCCGCAAGATCACATGTTAGAAAATGCCTGCAAAAGCTGTTACAGGGCAGCAAGCTGATGTTTTTGCCTAGATCGGCATTTTCTGAATCCAAATGGTTTGAATTCGATTCTAATGGATAAATGGTGAATTCTAAAGTCAGATTTGAATTCTATTTGTGTGGGTTAAGATTAGAAGAGGTTATTCAAATAAATTTGGTGTCTTTTTCAAAGGCAAAAATATAGGATTTTTGGTCAACTCAGCAAATTCGAATTCTATCTTTTGGAAGAGTCATCAACAGCCTTGGGAGGGCTTATTTGCACTACATCAAGACTTGATCTTCTCCTATTTTGATTTGATTTTCCATTTTTAGAATTTCAGATCCATTTTTATAGGATCTCATCTTACACTTGTTGGTTTGACTATTTTTGGCAAATCTGATCCATTTTTCATGGATCTAGATTTGATCTTGTAAGGCTATAAAGCCAAAGACATTTGGAGAACAATAGGTTCAATATTGGAGAGAATTTGGCCTATGTACTGATTGCTTATCCTAATACAATCACAATCTTCTTTTGCTACTGTCATCAGACCATTCATCTATCTTTTTATTATGTACTCTGTTTAAGTTTAGCTCAGCTTTATGCTCATGAACTTGAATGAAGGAATTCCTTACTGTTTAGTATGACCCTGCATGCCAAATGTACTTGGTTATATGACCCTGCATTCCAAATGTACTTGGTTATCTGAATAGTATTCTTCATACCTTTCTTGTTATATTGCATCTGATTGACAGTTTCTAAAAGCACAGGTTCATTAAGATATTCTGATAAGTAAATCTCATCATTGTGATTTCTTGGTATCCCATTGATCCACCTATTGAAAAACATTCATTTCTTAAGTTACCAAGCATACTTAGCCATAACCACTAAGTAGTTTCTTGGAGTGATAACAAATATGCGCCGTTGCTGGGGAGCGAGTTGAGAAGTTGATCTTCCTGGGAGACGACATAGATCTACTCTTTGATGATAGACAAGGGGTAGACACTTATTGGTTATAATCATCTATCTGGCGACTCCATGAAGGACGAACTCATTGGCAATTCCATTGTTCAGAATCTGTTGGTGACTGCACTGGTATGACATGAACAGGATCTTAGCCAAGAGGTATGCATTCTGTGATTTTTCAAGCATTGCTGGTTTCCCTAATCAAGTACCTTCTAGAGATGAATGGGAGAACAGTCTTCCTAGATTTCGAGGAGAAGAGTGGGAAGTGCCAGCTGAACATTTGCTAGACTTTCATGACTACATGCATCGGTTGCAGGTAGTGCATGAGGATGTTCAGATCTGGCTCTTTTGTTTTTCATTAGAGGGGATTGCTCTTCACTGGTGTCAGTCTCTTCCAAGAGCAAGTATTAGCTCTTTGGATGAATTTCATGCTGCCTTCAATTTGTTTTGCAAAACAAAATTTCCAGTTGATCTTCTCTACCCAGAATGTTGTCATGAATTTAGTTTACTGTATAAGGATCCAAACACTCAGGAAAAGTATGTTGCAGCAGGAGATATTTCTCATCATGATAAGGAGATCAATGATTCACGCTATGACAATCTTAGTAATGCTTTTGACATCATATCAAACACATCTACTGTTGTTAGTTGTCATGAAGATCAGATTTTTATCTCTGAAAATTTTGAAGATGTTGAGCAAACTAACAAGACAATAGCTGACAGTTTCAGATCTGCAGAGGTTGATGAGGACAGCCTACAAAGTCCAGATTTGCAAGGACTGTCCAATCTTCAGCTAGAACATGAGAAACATGATCAAGAATGGATTGATGCTGTAGTTGATACTAGTCATGAGTCTCTTGATCCTAATAACAAAGAAGATCTGAATCTTGGGTTTGAATCTGTAGCACATGTTATGAGCAGCTCACATTTTTTAAACTTGCAGGAGAAGGTAGATCACAGCACATATGAAGAAAGTGATGGTGGTGAGGAACTGAATAATCCAGATCAGTAGTTTATAGTATGTGTTTCTCCAATAGATCTTGAGCAGCCCGCATTCAACAATGTGATTAGTAAAGGTAGTTTCCAGTATCTTTTCAATTTACAGTTGGAGCAGCAGTCCAAAGAGGTATTGTTTTGTGAATTCAATGATCCTATTGCTAGATATTTGGATTCTATGAGCAGCATAAATCCAAAGATATTTCTGTCAGAAGGATATTGTCTTCATCATTTTCTCAAACCTCTTTTCTGTATGATATGGACTTCATTACTTTTTGGGTCAAGATCTATCATGATGACTGTAAATCAGTTTCTCTCTTGGTTACATTGGAAATCGAGTTTTACTTGATTAAACTGCCTCTACTGGTTAGATGTAGGAGTAGTTAGGAGAATAAGCTCTTCTTATGAGCACCTAGATTATTTTCAGTATTGTTTCTGGGGAAGCTGGAAGAGGTTTTAAAATTTACACAAGATGCAGAATTTCAGCGCTGTATGGTTCCTCTGTTTCAACAGATTCGTTGCTTTCTCATAGTTCACGTTTCCAGAAATAGACGAGGGAGCACGTCTCTGCACCTCGCTGCTCGAGGAGGTCACTTGGGTTCTGTGTGAGAATGCAGTACTCAAACACTTCAATGCTGTTGACAGTACTCAACCACATCTTGCAACTCTTTTTACAACATTTATCTGTAATACTTGTGTAGTGATTGGAAATTTCGATCTGATCTCACCGATGATAACTATGTTCTTCCTTCTATGCTATTCTGATGAGAACTTGTCATGTTTCCTTTGGATCTTCTGGATGCACCTAGTTGGTGCCTAAGTCTTCACTCCTTAGGAAGTCATTGCTGGGACTTTTATTTCCTGCTGTGACTGGAATCATGGCTGGTTCAAATCATTCTGCATCTTTAAGAGATACTCAGCATTCAAAACCTATTGGAACACTTGCAGCAATTTGTACTACCACTTCTATCAGCAGCTGGTGCGAATTGGTGAAGGAAGGGAAGAAGTCTAGGGATCGTATGCTTGATGGCACAATTTCAAGGGTAACTCAGCTATGTGTTTATAAGTTCTCTTGAAGCAAGTTAGAACTTACCAGAGGTCTGATGTGAGCCATGATGAAGAGCATTTCAAGAAATTTGCTTGTGCTTCAGTGCAGCTTTGTGAGCAATATATTGATATTGCATCTTCTACTGGTAGCAAGTGTGAGCTTAGCACAACCCAAATGCATTTAAGGAATGCCATTAAACAGGAAGAGAACTTTTCTGGTTCAAAAGAATACGAAGCATTAGGATCCTATCTTCAGCGAGTGCAGCAAGAGCGTATTTGGTTTCTGTATTTATGTTTAGATCTATAGCCACAAGAGAGACGCTTTTAACAAATAGGACAAACTACAGCTCTATATCAACTGCTGATATTAAGGTGCAAAAAGGTAAGAATATAGCCAGATTTTCTTGTTCTAACAGTACTGGGAGTAATGTTGAGAATAGTGCTTTGGCCCTTGGAACGAATACTAGTACATCAAGCAACTACTCTCTACATAGAAGCCATGTTGTTGTTTTACCTTTCCAGTCTCAAGGCTAGCAATTATAACTGGAACAGTGCCAGCAACTAAATATCCAGCAATTAGTAATAGTACTGCTGTTCAAGTTCAACACCCCATTGTCTCAGGTGGAGATTATCCTACTGATAGGGAAGATAGGCATAAAAATTCTTCTGCATATATGATGGCTTTTATGCATGGGTATTCCTCATCTTCTGCTATGACTCAGATGGGAAACCCTTCAGCTGCATTTACTTTATTGAGGATAAGAAAAGTGGTGTTCAGAGGGTGGTTTTACTGACTCCATGCCCAATGGAACTACAATTTCAAGATATTCAAATATTGTTCTCAGTTTGGTTGAATAAGCAGAGCAGGCTGCATGCAAGCTACATGTATACAAGGGATCAGTGCTAAAGGCTTAATAACTCCATAGCCCAACATACAAGGCGACTGGAACTACTGATTTATTAGAACCTCACTGGGAGGATTCTTTCCCCGAGTAGGAGCCAGATGTTATCTCCTAAAATAACCATGTCAAATTTTTATTATTTTAGGTGATAGGATCAAGTCAAAAAATTTCCTTCTAAATTTTTTAGAGTCAATAAGGAGGTCCTCTTTCCTAGTGTATAGTTAAAAATTTCATCCTTTTAAGTTTTGGGCTTCAAAATTCAAAATCTCAGCTTTTGGCAGCTAAGCTTGTCTGTGAAAGGTTAGTTAACCACCGAAACAGGTCATTTTCGGCAGCTAAAGCACGAAACAGATAAAAGGCTTAACTGCCGAAAATCTGTTTTTCCAGAAAAAAACTGCCTTTGGTAAAAATCGTTTTTCTTGGCCCTGGAATGTCCGTTTGGCACGTTTAAATGGTCGATTTACATATACAAATCATAAGCTATCCATTGGTTCAATCATATTTGTTTTTATAGATTGGGAAGGTATTCGAAATAGCCCCGCAATATCACGTGTCAGAAAATGCCTGCAAAAGCTGTTACAGGGCAGCAAGCTAATGTTTTTGCCCAGATCGGCATTTTCTGAATCCAAATGGTTTGAATTCGATTCTAATGGATAAATGGTGAATTATAAAGTCATATTTGAATGCTATTTGTGTAGGTTAAGATCATAAGAGTTTATTCAAATAAATTTGGTGTCTTTTTCAAAGGCAAAAATATAGGATTTTTGGTCAACTCAGCAAATTCGAATTCTATCTTTTGGAAGAGTCATCAATAGCCTTGGGAGGCTTATCTGCACTACATCAAGAATTGATCTTCTCCTATTTTGATTTGATTTTCCATTTTTAGAATTCCACATCCATTTTTATAGGATCTCATCTTACACTTGTTGGTTTGACTATTTTTGGCAAATCTGATCCATTTTTCATGGATCTAGATTTGATCTTGTAAGGCTATAAAGCCAAAGACATTTGGAGAACAATAGGTTCAATCTTGGAGAGAATTTGGCCTATGTACTGATTTCTTATCCTAATACAATCACAGTCTTCTTTTGCTACTGTCATCAGACCATTCATCTATCTTTTTATTCTGTACTCTGTTTAATTTTAGCTCAGCTTTATGCTCATGAACTTGAATGAAGGATTTCTTTATTGTTTAGTATGACCCTGCATCCAAATGTAGTTGGTTATTTAAACCCTGCATTACATGTACTTGGTTATCTAAATGATATTCTTCATACCTTTCTGTTATATTGTATCTGATTGGCAGTCTCGAAAAGCACTGGTTCATTAAGATGTTCTGATAAGTTAATCCTTTCATTGTGCTTTCTTGGTATCCCATTGATCCACCTGTTGGAAAACATTTATTTCTTAAGTTACCAAGCATACTTAGCCATAACCACTAAGTAGTTTCTTGGAGTGATAACACCCTTCTTACTTTTGGGTAACTGAATCTCTTTTAAGATTTCACTCTTCCTGGATCTATTTTTACCTTGTCTTTTGGACACCAAATGCCCCAATAATTTTCCTTCAACTACCCCAAAAATAGACTTCTTGGGGTTAAGTGAGATTCCAAAGGATATATGTCTGTCAAAGATATTCCTCAGGTGCATGAAATGGTCTCCCCTGCACTTGGAATAAACGGTTCAAATCATCTTGGTAAACCATGATAACTTTATTAAGGAAATCAAAGAAAGAATATGGCTCTTCGGAATCTGGTCCCAACATTTAACAATCCAAAAGGCACACAAGAATGGGAATATGCTCCACAAGGATGGTGAATGTTGTCTTGTATCGGTCATTTTCATCAACTAGCACCTGGTTGTACCCTGAGAATCCATCCAACATGGACATCATTCCAGCACTTGTAACTATAAAACATATTCCATGCTTGGAAAAATATAGTTATCTTTCGAGGATGCAAGGTTCAAATTTCAAAATATTTCAAATTCTAATCTCCCCATCTTATGGACTAGTACAACATTGGATGCCCACTATGAGTAATAAGGAGTGATGATTTCTACTTTGAACAACTTCTGCAACTCTTTTTGTATGATGGGAGCCAACTTGGGATTCATGTTCCTTTGTGTCTTCCTAAAAGGTTTGGCTTGTTCTTTCAAAGTATTTTTATGCTTGATAACCTCAGTACTGTAGGTTTTTAGGTCATCATATGACTATGCAAAAACATCTTTATAATCACAGATAAACTCCTCAATATTTTTCCATTCTAGAGTGCATACTTGAGCAATCTTCACTGGTCTTGGACTTTCCTTAGAACCTATATTGAGTTTAATGACCTGCTCATCCTTATCGGTGACCTTTGAACCTTTAAAAGCAACATAATCATCAAGAATTTTTTCCAAAGGTACCAAACATCTAGGGATTTTTTTACTTTTCAGTTGGGCCATTTGTTTCTCTAGGTCACTATTTTCTTATCCTTGATCAATCTAGTGAGAGGCAATTGCATTTATACTATTCAAAAAATTCACAATGCCTATCATCTTTAAATAGATGCTAGTTTTTGAAGTTGTCAGGAATGGATGGTCAAAACCTGACCTCCACATGGTACTTTGAAAAGGAATCTATTGTGCATGGTTCAAATCCCACATTTGAACCTATCATAGCATCTACTTGTTGATTAATTATTTTCATTTTGTGGGATAGAAACTATGTCAAAAGCATGAAATCCCTTGATCTCATACCATACATGATACAACATGTCAATATTGCTTCAAATGAGAATATTTTGCTTCACACTGGTTCCGTACTTGATTCACAATCAAGTCTGAAATTCTGAATCTCCTTTGACTTTTTAATGTTTTAATATTGAGATCCTTTACTTGTTTCAAACCCAAAAGCAAGGCCTCATATTCAGTCACATTGTTAGCTACATCAAATTTTAAGCAAAATGAATATGGAAAGGAGTTATAACTAGTGAAACAAAAATTACCCTAGCACCTGCACCAAAGTGGGAACATGCACCATCAAAATACATGGTCTTGAATCCCTCATGCATGTTTTCAACTATTACAACAGCCTCTTTCATTGGTGGCTTATCAAAAACCAAGATCATATAAGTTCCCAATCAGGGTCTATGTATAGGGGCTCATTATTAGGATACTTTGGGCCCTCCACGTTATGCAATAGTTATTTTTATTTGAGTAACTTGACCACATAAACATCTTCAACTAGAATACTATCCTGCTAACAATAAGTTGTGAGTGCAGATAAGATGCCACTTGTTTCTTTATTGGTTGAAGCTGCTCATCCACTGTTTGTGGCCTCTTCCTAAGCTGATTTCTCTTTTCCAGATATATCTCTTGCAATTCAATTACTTTTTTAGGTATAAGAGCACAAATTTCCTCCTCAGGAGGTACAAGGATTCCATCCTCAACAAGTTCAGAGCACTGCTGAAAAAAATGGCAATGTATGTCTTGGTAATTTTAGTGATATTCCTCTGGTTTTATGCTATGTTATTGTGACTTTCTCAACAGCATTTCTCTAAACTCTAGTTTGAATATTAACAAACTACCACCTGCACCATGAAAAATACAACTCATTATGCAAACTCTTTTGAAGGTGCTAGCACAAGGGGACAATTGTATGGGAAGGATCTGGTAAATCTTACAATTTGTAGGAGTATCCTTGTTTGCATATGTCATGGAAATTCCATTGTATTATCCTGTTTGTGGCCATGGGGAACTCTCATGAGCTTGTATCTAGAGCCTGGAATACATCTGCCACCCCTTTCTATACAATCATTTCGAGCAGTTATCAACTGCAATTAGTATATTGCATTAGAAAAATGCATCAAAAGTAAGTCAATCCTTTCAAGATTTTTATGTGCAAAGAGGACTTAACCTTGTATAATTTTTAAGGTCTTTAGGGTGTCCTAGTTTGGCCCTGGGTAGATTGAAATTAAAGTACATTATTGTTATGCTTAGGAATTCTTTGAATTCACTTCATTATTTAAATAAGCCCATTAAATCTCTTTTTGTATGTGGTAAATAAGGATATCATAAATATGCCTTACTATCTAAAATGACAATGTTGTTTTTATTCTTACCTAATAGCATTTATCATCTACCTTCCATGACATGTTAATAATAGAATGCTAACTACATAATTCCCAATGCATTTTTTTAAACCCAAAAGGTTTCATAAGATTGGCTCCTGCAGAAGGAATATTGCCCTTTCTGTTATTGTATCCCTTCGATGAGCCAATTTTGTAGGATTCCAAGGCTTACTATTGGGTTTTACATGATGTAATAACCTCATGTGTAATTAGCTATAAATAAATCAACCAACAAGCATAACTTTTTCATCATATCAAATCTTAGTCATATGACACTTAACAACATTACAAAGAAACTACAACCCTCCAGCATATTTTGAAGCAATCACTGGGATCATGAAGAAACTACAACCCTCCATGATAGCCTTAGCAATATGAGGTTTGTTGCTTTATCATATAACTCACTCAACAATAATGGCATGGTGAAAAAATCCATATGGTATTTTGGGGACAAAATGGGATGTGCTTGTCACACCACTTGTTGGCATTCATGGCCATCACTTGGTGGTAGAAGGTGGCACAAGCCACATGCAAGGGAAGTATGCGAGGGAGGACAACATTCATCAGTTTTTTGGGATGATACTGGTTATAACGCTCCATCTGAATACACCACTCATCACAGAATTTTGGCACATGAAGGTTCTAGATGCAAAGTCAATCGAGTAAATTCAAGAAGGGAATGGGAAACTCGGGGTAGAACACAATTCCAAGACAAACCCTCTAGGGTGAAGCCACTTTTTAAATCTTAGAAATTCATTAAACAACAAATATATGAATCAATATTGGCTAAGAAATCAAAGAATATTCCATTTAGTGCCACTAAAATGTAATGAATGAAACATTAAGTATTGAGAAAAATGAACGTCTATATGAAAATGATACAATGCACAAAATACACAAATATTCTGTAAATATGTTCAACAACACTTTCTGGATAATCCACTGTAAACAATCATGAGACATTGCATTAATTAGGGGACACTATGATAATTAAAACAACATTATTTATCATGAAAAAAATTGAACGTAATGAACTGCTATTGAGCCAAGGTTATTACCATTTGAAAAGTGAGATGGTATTGTAAAGTTAGTAATAAACCTAGAAGAAACTTTGCTCTTTGATCTGTTCATAGCAAGATTCCTTGAAGCTTGATATTGTTGTGATAAAATATCACATGTTCCTATCAAATGCATAAGACTGAAACCCAAGAAAGAACACTCTTCATATCTATCTGAACTAATAGGCGATGATATTAGTGAAGGTTGGTTAGAAATAATGCAAAGGCCAAGTATGTTTTTTGACTGTGCATTCAAATAATAATTGCTTACTTTTGGATCAAAGAAATCTGTGGAGTGTAGATTATTTTGAACATCCATATCATTTTCATTTTCTTTAGGGTGAATTCCATTCTATGTGGATATTTTTAAAGGGAGCAGGGAAAAACCTATAACTCAAAAATTATCTTTCATGGAACTTAAATAGTTTTTTTTCTAACCAATGGGACAAAACTCATATAAAGTGAGAACTTTTCAAGGTTTTAATTGATAGCAATGAAGAGACTTAAAAGACTCTACAACATTGACAAACTTTGTAAATTCTGAAATTTACTATTGGTTCCAAGCACTATCACTATAACCATTGAGTCTCGACCTCCTCCTTGGATGATTGCAGTGTGAAATCCCCTTGAAAAATAAAATTTAAACCATAATCTTGCAATGGAAGGGATGCAAATATTGGTTGTTCAAGTTAAGGTACAAACTCTCTACTACAGTCCTAACATAATGTGAAGTCCATAGTAATGTTTATGCTTTGTATGCCATGTTGCATAGTACCCACATTCAACTTCCAACTCACCACAAGCCAAGTAGTGCTTTCCTTACCATGTGAAACCTTTACTCGGACATTACCAATGTCCTCTCTTCGCATTATCATCAAATAATTTGTCAGACTATCCATAACTATGATAGAAATTATACCAATCATAATATATTATAGTGCATATTCAGTATTAAAATTACAAGATCAAAGCTACCCAATTTTTTAACTAACTATAACAATCTACAGATATATAAAGAATTATTTAACAGATTAATATTTATGAGAGCACATATTGTGAATGATTCCACAGTTTTATGGGCAATTTAATCACATGATTAATGGGTACTTTAATAACTGCTATAAATTTTGCTGTGATTCAATATTACAAAAATGCAAAGCAGCGAGTCAAAGCCTTTGAACCTATGTGAGTAACAAAAGACAGAAAGCAATGTTTCTATTAACAAGAAACAGATGATTGAGGTAAATCAAGATTTATAACAGTTTGAACAATGGCATACTCTTTTTTTCCACCTTTCACACACCTGGGTCATGTGGGAAATCTTCAAGCCACTCGGTGTGTCCTTGGGGGCAAGTCTCAAGTCAAGGCTGTCACATTGTTCTTGACTACTCCGTTTAGGCTCAACTCCTAACGAATCTAAGGGGGGTAGACCCTATTAAGTTTCTAAGGCTAAAATACTTAGTATGGTGATGTTAAACTGAATGAGTTACTTAGGAGTTTGAAATTTAACCGTAAATGATCAAAGATGACAAGATACAAAGATGAGCGCATGAAAACACAATGCTGAGACACAATATATATATATATATATATATATATATATATATATATATATAGCAAGAAAATAACCAGT